>BLXL01010582.1:0-17192 GCA_023170135.1 Acarapis woodi
AATTCTTTACAAATATCTTGTTCCCGAATCGAATATGAGTTTTTATTTTGAAGCGAATTATTTTATTCGTAATTTTCGAGTGCAACAATTATTCGAATGTTCAATCAAATTTCGAAATGCAGGAAAAATCAAAATTATTTTTCGAAATATTTTTTTAAACTTATTACGATTCAAATAATTACTTTTATTAAATGAATACGAAATAATTCGAAACATTTTGTAGTTTAATACTTGAAAGTTTCATTTAATTGTTCTATTAATCAAACATAAAAGAATATATCTATTTTTTATGCTTGTCTTTTTGATAATTATTTTCAGTCAAAGTTCTTGCGTCATCTTACGATTTGTTGTTTGTCTAAGTTATAAAACAATTTCTCAAATTGTCTTACTTATCTTCAAATAAATTATCTTATTTTACAAATCTATATGTCATTATATTTAAATTGTCTGGTTTGTTAAATTTATAAATAAGAAATTATTTAAAATGAATTAATTTTTATTACTTATTTGACTTGCAATATTTTTCAAAAATATATGTATTTAAAATTTCTGATTATTTGATTTGGAATTTCTTTATTATCAAATTAATTGTTTTACAATTTTCATTTTTCAAATCATTTCGATAGTCTGAGCTCTGGCAATAAATTCTTAAAATAAAATTTTATTACAAAACAACAAAAATTATCTTAAAAACTTTCATTTTCGAAATTATTCTATCCACCTTTTTAAAATCAACTGTGGATTCGATTAAATTTTTAGGCTATTTTTATCGCTCTAATATTTAATTTTAATGTTTGCGCTATAATTGTAGAATAGAAAAATTCGAATTAGAATTAATTGAATTACTTTAAATTGCAAATTTTAATCAAATGCATCACCTAGCACTACACCTTGTATACCATTGCATATAAAAAAGCATGCCATTTATTTTATCTCAAATGATGTTCAGCGATGCGTGTGAGTTCAAATATAACGGCGCTCAAAATATAAATGAATGCTATTAAATTGTTCTACATTTTGCAAAAGAATGTTTTATTTGTTTCTTGTTTCTTAAATTATTTTCACTCAATTGTTTTTCCAAATCTGAGTTTAAATAATGAAATTGTGTTGAAATATGATTCACTAATTTAGATGTATAGTGATTTCACATTAATTTTAACAACAACGAATATTTAAGAGGTATTTTTACGAAGCAATATTTTTTATCAAACTAAAAATGACATCTGATTAAAAATTATTTTTAATTTAATATTAATTATGATTCAATACTTATGAAATTTTTTTAATTGTGTTTTATCGATACATCTTTAGTGGTGAATATCTGAATTATCAAGAAATTTATTATCTTGTTTCAATACTTTTTGTCTTAATTATTTTTAACTTTTTTTTCTTTTGAATGATTTTATATTATCTTTTATTTATCCATTTTTTAAATATCAATTTCTTATAAGTGATTTTTTTTCATTTTTCCTTTAAAAATCTTAATATTTTAAGTTTTAAATTTTTTTTTAAGTTCTTACAATTTGATTTTTGAATATCTACACACACTAATTTTCAAATAAAATTCTCGATCATTGTAATATTTTTTTTTATTCGAGCTTATAAACCATTTATTTTCAAAAATAAATAAATATAATTATATATAAATTTTTAAAATTTTTTTAATTATTTTTTTTTAAATTCTACAGAATAATTTAAATTTAATAATTAAAATTGGATGTATTAATAAACTGGAAGAAGAATTGTTATTTACACCAAAAACTTGCAAAATTCCAAACAAAAAATAAATTGACCATACATTTCTTTGAATCCATTTTTTTATTTAATTAAAATACTAAATTATAAGAAAAAAGAGAAAACGACCTTAGATTTTTGATATAAAAGCACAAAATATATGTTATTTATATAAAACACGACAATTTTTTTAATAAAAACTTTAATTATTGATAGAAAATTAAATTAATAAATTTTAAAAGTAAAAAATATTTGTGAACTCATTAAATCTTGATTATCTTTTATAAATCATCTAATTAATTTTTTTTTTTCAATATTTAGTGTGTTTAATTATTTAGTTCTAAAAATCTAAATTTAATTAATTTGCTTCTTCTAATGTGAAGATCTAAGACATCTCCAACATTCTTCCAAACATCATCCTGACCATCTTTTTAAATTCACATGATTAATTAATTATACGCCCGTTGACATGAAGTTCAATAACTCATAGCGAGATTTTCAAATTTTATTTTTGAAAATGAAAAATAAATGAAAATCGAGTAACGTGAAAGTGTTAATTTGTGAATAAAGTTTCATTAAAAAGTATTTTATTATTCAGAAACATATGATTGTCAATTATCAACTATATTAACTATTATCATTTGTGTGGACAAAACTCAAACGGGACGTGATTTGCATTTGAGCTTCTTTGAAGATCCATTTGATTAATTCGCAAACCCACAGCCCGACTTAATTCAGGTTATTAAAAATGAGTGCTTTACAATCATCATCGCTTACCGGCAACGATAACAACTTACTTAGCGGAAAAAATAATGATACTCTAAAGTATAATAATTGTTTGGCAATCAGACAGGAAATACAGCGTTTCGAGTCAGTGCACCCATCAATTTACGCCATTTACGATCTTCTAGAACTAAATTCAGATCAAGTTTTATCTCTTCGAATTCGTGAACATTTATTAAGCATTGAAGGTAATTTTTGATTTAAATTTTTTTTTTTTCTTTTTAACTCTTTAAGCTAAAGATTTAATTACTTTATTAAGATCAATTTTTTGCTGAAATTTTTTTAAATACGTATTTTTTTCATTAATAATTTTTTCGATTTTGAAAAATTCAATACTTAAAATTTTTATTATTAATAAGTAATTAGCAGGCCCACTTTTATTAGATTTCTATTTATAATTACCCAACTTATATTATTAATTGAAATCTTTTTTTTTGAAATTTAATATTCCAAGAAGACTAATTAATTGAAAAATGTTTGAAAGAAATTTTTTAAACTTCTTTTCTTTCTCAAATTATTCAAGATATTTGCAATCATATTTATCTTATTTTGAATATTTTTTTTTTGCTGCTGAATTTTATTCTTCATGAATTTGTTTCTCGCATAATTGAACTTGTTGAATTTATCGATTTTTGTTCAAAATTAATGCTAATTTACTAATAATCTGCGATAAAAAATTATTCATTTTAAAAAAAAATTTTAGGCAAATCATTATTTTTTATTAAAGTTTCAATAAATTTGATTAGTTTTATCTATTTTTCTTTTAGCCTCAATCCAATTTGTTATTTTATACTGAATGATTCTCAATTATGCGATTTCTAATTACAACGTATTTTTTAATGATTAAGAATGATTTATTAGATTCGAGACAAATTTTAAATTTACCATTACTATTTTTTTTACATTTTAAATTTTGACGTTTCTTTCAATTTCATAGTTGAATTCTAAATTGTTAATATGATTAATAAGAACTTTAGATGACTTTCAATATTAATATTTTTCATTATCTACTTCTCTCAATATTCTGATTTATTATAATTGAGCATATTTTTAGTATCTAAAATTTCAATTTAAACTAATAAATATAATTGATGTTTAAAATTTTTTTTTTTCGATTTTGTGAATTCATAAATACTTTCAAACCTGAAATTTAAAAACTATGATTCTATTATTTCAATAATTATCAATTTTTATCTTGAATGTTCTCTTTAGGGAACAATTTTACAATTTAACCTCTTAAATTTGATTTTGCGTTAAATTCTGTATCTGCGATCTTTATTTTGAGATACGCTATTAAATATTTATTGTACTTAGTAACTGGTTATTTATTTGTTTTACATTTGAAATAATCGATTATTTAAACCTTATCAAAAATTGAATAAATTATTGCCATTATTCGAATAATATAATGAAATAAAAATATATTTGATAACACAGATATGCTTTAAAATTTTAGAGTATTAGATTCGTATGTTTTTTATTAACGATTTAAAACTAAAACTATTATCGTTATCTTTAATTTTCATATTCAAAATTGAGCATTTCGAATCGGACTTTGTGGGTTGAAAATGTCAGAGACCTTTTAAAATTGAACTTTATAGCACAATTATAAATTTTCGAATAAAACTATCAATTTCTTTTTGGTTTGTGCCAATCAATGGTGGTTAGTAATTTTTTTTTTTTTTTTGCTTCAATGCTTCTCTGAAAACACGTTTTGAATCAAATCAAAATTTCAAATATCAAATTGTATCCACTTTAATATATGAACCCTATATTTTTTTAAATAGACAAACATTTCATTATTAGCAAAAAAAAATATGTACACAAGATAAGTAAACCAAAATTAAGCATTTGCTGAATATTGTAGCCAATCAATAAATAATTGTATTATATGGCTAACTAGAAAAAAAACTAAACCGTTATGGCCCACATAAAAATTTTTCCTTCAAAAATGAAATTAATGATTCAATGAAGCGAATACACATAGCAACTTTTTAATTTGTTTGAACTCTGTTCCTCTGCTTTTAAATATTTTTCCCTCTTAATTTTGTACTTATGTACTTTTTCATTAAATGTTTTTTTTAGTCCACTACCCCGTACTAAATTTGTAGATTGAAAAGTTTCAAATGGAGCACCTTCTTTGAAAAAATTTATACTCGTCGTATTGTACATTTTTAAGCCATCAACTCTACTGTAAAAATATCAAATTAACGATCTTTTAAATTAGAACTTTTATTATTATCGTTTAATTTTTTGCATTCAATTTCTAATTTTTTTCTGGCGATTCAAACTTTTCAAGCGTTTTTTTTTCACACTAAGAATTAGATGATAAATTGTATTCTAATTTTCAACTAAGTGTTTTTTTTATATATTTATTTATAAATCGAAATTAATAAAAAACACTTTATTTCGAGATTTTGGATTGATTTAGGTTGTAAATTTTAAATTTTTAGATAGTCTTTCATAGATTATCTGAAAAAATCATAAGAATTATTTTGTAATTCGAATGACTTTTAAATTTAATCGCCACAAATCGATTTAATTTGCCAATAGCGTAAACAAATATATAGTACAAAAGGTGCAAAAAAAATTGCGCAATTTTTTAAAAATGACTGCTTCATAGTGAGGATTCATTCAGAATTGAATTTAATTTTAAATTTAAAAAAAAAAACTATTCTGGAGATAAGGTTTGCAATCATTCTCATAATTAATACTAGTTTGCTATGTAATTTTAAAATTTTGAAAATTTGTTTATTTTCTGCCTAAATTTGTTCGATAAAGTTTTTTTGCTTCTTGGTTATATGAATATAAATAAATTTTTGGTTCATAGTGATTAATTTTTGAACATTTTGTTGAATATTCATTGGTCAATTGCAATCCGCTCGATAAAATATCTCATTAAAATAATCGCTGTAAAGTTGACAACGTCTGTTTGGATAATGAATCTTCTTTTCTTCTATTTAACTGCACTTCTGTTTTTTTTTGCCTTTAATTCTATTGCTTAATATTTTTAAAGCTTTTATTTTTTAAAAATTTTTATTGTGTGTTAGACCTAAAAAATCGTTGAATTTTTTTAAACCGTTTGAACCTGCAATTTTTCAATAGTTCAGAAATATAAAGTGAAATTAGCGGAAGTCATTTTTAAAGAAAAATTCTATGATTTTTCAATTTAAATAAGATTTGTAAAAATTTTAAACGTCTGAATGAATAAAATTCGGTAGAAATTTTAATGTTGACTTGATAATGATTATATGTTAAATTTTTATCCCCAGTGCTTTTTGAAGCTTATATAACCTATATCATTTATGCAACTAATTATTTAGTGTCATCTTTTTTAAATAATTTCCAACTATTTAATAAGTCATCAGAGTAAATATTATAGCGTAAAATTTTTTGTCAGACTGACCATTTTTTGTAACTTTTAAAGTAATTATTTTTTAAACAATTAAATCAATGAGATTGCAAATGGTTTTTATTCCTTTATCTTTTCCAAATAAATTTTTTTCTATTTTGAATTCGAAGCGTCAAATAATTCTATATAATTCTATGAATTTTCTTATTACTTTGAATCTCTTAATTAAACAAAATAAATCATTACCTTTTTGATAAGAAAAAATTCCTTTTTTTTTCACTGGTTTTCGATCAAAATCAAAAAATCTTGATAAACTATTATAGTCATTCCGAATATTTTGAATTGCTTTTTCTGACGATCGCAACAGATGATAAAATACTTTTTTATACCAAAAAATAATTCAAGTTTGTTTACATTAAACTTGAAAAATTGAATCGATTTGTTATGGATCTTTATTTTCTAATATCGATTCGATCGTTGATAGATTATTTAAGCTGAAAAATATTTAGTTTGCCTCCTAGCACGCTCTTTATAATGCAGATTACAATTCAATATGTTATAGAAATATTCAAATTTTTCGTAACAATGATTTCGCCAAAAATATAGCACACAAACAATATGTACTCTTATTCTAACTTATTTTATCAATGAAAAATTATCCTATTAGTTTTCTTAAATTTAACGTGAAAATTTTGAATTTTTTTATAATTTAACTAAGTTTATTTGATTGTAAAATGTTTATTCATTTCAAACTTTGTTCATTTGAATATCAAAAATTTCAATTTAATGAATTAAATTTTGTCAACTTCTTGATAAAATTTTTTTCTGATTTATTTCGCAATCATTTATAATCCATCATTTAGACTTTGGTTGAATTTTATTAATTTTTTAGGGTTTTCATAAGCCTAGCGCATAGTATATTCAAATAAATATTTATTTGTGAAAATGATAAAAAACTTTCAGATCTAATAATTTATAGAAAATATGGAAAATTTGAAAAAAAATTTAAAGATCTGTGTTTTTATTCTTTGCTAAAATTTTTTCCCCTTTTTCTAAAGTTCAAAAATTAAATTTTTTTTTTGACATACTATTCTTGTACCAGTTTCTATAATATCTACTTGCCCTGCCCAATGTTCTGTAAACATGCTTGAATTACCAATCTAGTAATTTTTTTGAGTAAAATTGAATATTTGACTTTTTATGTACAGTAGGCACTTAGGTATTTATATAGTTCTTTCAAAAATTGTTTATAAGTTTTAACAGACAAATATAATAAGATCTTGATTAGAAGTTTAAAATCTTTTATTTGTCTGACTTGTCACATCTAAAAATTTTTCCTTTTTTTCGATTTTGTTTTTCAAAATATTAAAATTATTTCAAATGATTTCGTTAGTGAATTTTTTTATTCACATTAATTAAATAATGACTTGAATGTTGATTAAATTTCAAATTTTTTGTTAATGCAATTTTTTATTTATTAATATTTTTTTATCTGTGCTTTTAAATTGATAATGTGTTCAATTTTTTTTTTCTTTTATTGCAATTTAATTATAGATAAATTTAGCTTTTGATGAAATCATTCAATTTAATAATTACTTGAATATATGTCATCTCTCCACAATGAAACTTTTTTGCATGAATTTTGAATTAATTTTATAATTTACTAATTATTTTTTATGAAATTAATAAATTAGCCGTAATCCTTTATTCTACAATATTTATTTCATACGAAAAATTTTGATTATTCAATCAACAAGTGGATGATTTTTAAAGAATTCGGAAAAAAAATCTATCATTCGAATTTTATAGGATGATTCAAAATTTATTAGGAGTTAATATAATTCGCCTATAATCAAATCTTTCAATAATTAATAATACCATAATTTTAATTATTTTCTTTAAATAATGTTCATAGCTTCTCTGAAAATTCCTTCTATTTTTCAAATCTATCACTCGACTAATAATATATATCCATTTCGTCAAGTTTTATTTGCTTGTCAAACTTTATTCAATAAAATTATGTCTCAAAAAATGTGGCTTGTAAAATATCAGTTAATTTTATTAAGTGGTGTTCATATAAGCGTAAAATAACTATTCATAATTTTTAATAAATTTATCAACACTTTTAACGTGCTTTACTTAGTAAATTTTACTCATTCAATCAATGTTGGAATAATATCTCATCCGATTATTTTAAAAAAATAAACTTATTTTATTATATCTGCCAAAATTATTTAAATGGATCATAATTATTTAAAACTTTGTTTAATAAATTTTTTTTAGCTTTTATGAGCATGCAATAAATTACGATCTAAATTTGTCAATAAATTCTCTCAATTATCGAAATGTCGCTTGTTTCAGCTGCAATTTCATTTGGCAGACGATCATTTCGAATATCTAAAAAGCGAAAAAAATGCGTTTTAGAAAAGCTTGGTTAGTTTGTATATTTGCATTAGATTTCAACTAATTAATTAGTAATTTTCAAGTATGAATCAACTATTTAAAATTCTATTCTAAATTCTATATATATTACAGATTCATTTGTTAATAGTCAAGAATGGACTTTAAGCCGAAATGTACCTGATCTTCGTTTGGGTATTATTGGTAATTTGAATTCAGGTAAATCGGCACTTGTTCATCGTTATTTAACTGGTTCATATATGCAAGATGAATCCCCTGAAGGTTTGTTTCAATTAAATGATTTATTTTTTGTACATGATATGATGAACAAAATAATATTTCAATTTATTTTTTATTTATAATTCTTTGCAAATTTAGGTGGACGATTTAAGAAAGAAATTTTTGTCCATGGTCAAACTAATATGTTATTGATACGTGATGAAGGCGGTGCACCTGAAATGCAGTTTAGTTGTTGGGTTGATGCTGTAATTTTCGTGTTCAATGTAAATAATTTAGAGTCATTCGAAATAATCAAAGAGTATTACAAAAAATTAGCTTCCTATCGATTAAATCTACATCAAGTACCACTCATATTAGTCGGTACACAAGATGTTGATTCTAACGGTCAACGAGTAATAGAAGAATACACTGCTAGACGATTGGCCGGAGAAATGCAACGTGATTGTGTTTATTATGAGACCTGTGCGACTTATGGACATAATGTAGATAAAGTATTTCAAGATGGTAAGTTTTAAAATATTTCTTGATTAATAAACATTCCAGAATATTATTTATTTTATAAAATAGATATTTATTTTTTATTAAAAATTTCATAATGATAATAAGAATTATAGTTTCATAACTTAAAATTTATCAAAATAACAGAAAATCATTAATTCTGAAGTTCGAATATAAAGTTAGTGTTTCATGACATTTGATTAAATTAAAATTTATTTTATTTTAATTAACTTATCGAGTTTAGGATTTAAAAATTATGCCACTTTTCCGAATATTTTCTATTATTTAGTTGGTCATTATTCATGAATAGAGTTTACATTTTACCTTTATCGGCTCAGCAATGTCTCAATAGACGTAGAAAAAAACTCTATTTGGCAGAGTATATTTAATATAATTTGCATTTTTTACGTGCTCATTCGTACCAAATAGCAATTAGTTGTAATTGAGAACGGAATGATTGCAAAATTTTAATGTAGAATCAATCATTTTGTTTTCTGTTTTAAATATCTGCTTAATTTTTTTTCAATGATAATACAGTTTTTATAAAAAAATGTTCATTGATTGATTAATAAATTGTAGGCGTATTGTTATTCTCGTGCTAAAAATTTTTTTGAATATATGTATGAAATTTAGATAAAAAAGTTTTATTCAGACAATTTATAATCATTAAGTCAGATTTTGCTCATAAAAGGTCAATTAAATAATGCCTTTTCAAGTAAAAATAAATGATTTTACAGCATTACATGTTTAAAAAAAATAAAGAAGCAAATTTAAAGCCTTATACCCGACACGCAAGGCGTAATTAGTATGACTAATATAGATTTAGAATAAGCGCTTCCATTTGATAAAAGATCAATCTTTTTGATATTTCCAATTCAGTTTTTTTTGTGGCGAGTCGACTAACATTATGATCTAAATTTATATTGCGTGTTTATCAAATGTCTGCTATTCATCATTTTTATTCATAATGGCAAAACAAATGAAAAATTTTCTAAAAAAGAGCAAAAGTTGAAAATAAATAATATTTAATAAATATCGAATAAAACAGACATTAATTAAAAAAAAAAATTATTATTATGATCAATATTATTTAAATTTTTATAAATCAAAATCTAATTTTCAAAAGAATATAGTTGATAAATTGGTAGATAGTAAATTGAACATAAAATTTTTCTTATAATATTTTTTTGATAATGTTCAAAATAAAACTTTATAAAATAAGTTCATAATGAATAATTGTCAATATACGAATAAATGATACTAAAAATATGTTTGCCATATAATTCAAGTAAAATAATTAATTATTACTATATAAACAGCTTGTCAAAGAATAATACAAACACGAATCGCCATCGGTTTGACTGATTGTCCTAGTCAATCAATGAATCATACGACCACCTACTTAAATCAAAATCAATATCATCCCTATTCTTCATCTAGACCAACCACACCAAACAATCAAATGACTCCAAATAATAACAATTATTTAAATAATAACTATAACAATAACAATTTCACATTGCATTCACCACTCTCGACATTTAATTATCAATCGCCTTTGAGTAATCAACAATCGCAACAACAGACGTTGAATAGCAGTATAAATCGCAAATCTCTCAATACACCTTTGAACAATAAAAACTTTGGTAATTTGACCAATAATAATTTACCTGTCAATAATTTAAATGCCACTAAAATAAAAGAACCGCATAAATTTATAAGTCCAAATAGTTCTGTGCAAGCAAAGAGATTAGAATCTAAAAATATAACGACAGAAAATTGCACGAATTCTCCAACTATTCAACTTTCAAACACTGTTTTCACTCCAATTTCGACCATTAAAGAAGCTCTACAACAAAACACTCCTAAAAATAATATGCTACCAATCAGTACAACGATAGGTAATGTTCAACATCCAATCATCAAGCATCATAATACTGCAATCGCACAAAATAATTCCTTGACCACAGAAAAATCAATTAAAACATCAAACAGTAATGATACACCAATTTGTACACCGAATCAAAATCGCAAAGTGAGAAGGAGATCAAATATTTTGTTCTCAGTAAGTTCTTCTAAAAATAAAAATCTTGAAGAGAAAAGCCGTAATGGTGAATTAGGTTCAGGACGAGCTATTCCACTTAGACAAGGATATTTATACAAAAAATCTGTCAATTCAAGTCTAAATAATAAATTAAGTTTGAAAAATAAAGAGTGGAAAAAGAAATACGTGACACTGACAACGGACGGTTGCCTAACTTATCATTCATCATTACATGATTACATGGATGATACGCACGGTAAAAAGATTAGTCTTATGCATACAACTGTCAAAATACCTGGTCAAAAGCCTAGAGGAAGCTCAATTATAACAATACAACAGAATACGAATGCTATTGATAACGATTTCAACCGATTAAATCAAAATAATAATAATAATCAATTAAATTGTACAACCACTGAAATGTGTGTCGATGGTGGTAATTTAAGTGATAGATGCATCAATTGTGGTTTTATCTTTAGTGCATCAGATGATCGAAGACTTATACCAAGTACTAATCCATCACTTAAAGATTCGAATAAGAAAAAGCATCGTCGTCATAAATCAGAACAATTAAAAAACACCACTCTTACTGCTACAAATGCTTATTGTGAACGTTGTGCAACCGTGGTTGATAATGCTAATGGATTCGTAAGCAGCTCGAAAACAAGTGATTCAGCTAATGGTCACGAAGAGGATGACTTTGTATTTGTAGTTGTTAGTCTTGATAATAAACAATGGCATTTTCAAGCACAGAGTGCTGAAGATCGAGAAGGTTGGCTACAAGCAATCGAAAATCAAATTTTACTTTCTCTACAAAATATACAAAGCGATAAAGAAAAGTCAAGAAATGTAAACAGTGAGCAATCGAATAACGAAAAGATGTTCAAAGATCAAATTAGACAGATCGTTGGAAACAACTATTGTTTGGATTGTGATGCAACAAGTAAGTATTAATTATTATCTCTAGTATTTTCTTTTTTTTTTTAAAATAATGTAAATTTCAAATTTCTTAATTTTGATTTAATATTAGATCCAACTTGGGCAAGTCTTAATCTAGGTGGACTAATTTGTATTGAATGTTCGGGAATACACCGAAATCTGGGCACCCATATATCTAAAGTGAGATCAATTGATTTAGACGATTGGCCGTAGGTTTAACCTTTTTCTTCCATTATTTTTTATTCATTTTTATTTATTTTCACCTATTTTCTTTCATTCAATAGCCAAGGTAATATTTCCATAATGTTGGCACTTGGAAATTCAGCAGTTAATAAGATCTGGGAATATGACACGAAAAATTCGAATAAGCCAGTTCCGACATCTATGAGAGATGAAAAGGAACTGTAAGTTAATGAATGAATTAATTCAATCTAACATCAATTAATTTTTTTAAATTTGTATTCTCCTTTTTTTAATATATTAGATGGATAAGAAGAAAATATGAGCATAGAGAATTTATTTGTCCACTTAGCAATCATATTTCTGCAGCCGATCAATTGGAGAATTCTATTCGATGTCAAGATGTACGTAAAACTTATCAAATCCTTCATCAATTAAATGGAAATCATCAATTGAATGAATTTAAATTCAAATTCAATAAAAATCAACGTTGTACAGCACTTCAGCTAGCAGTCAGTACGAACAATATTGCAATCACTCAGTTGATCCTATGGAATATTTCCGGAAACATTAACGCTTTCGATGCTAACGGTCAGAATGCATTAGCTTATGCTAAAACAAAAGAAATGAAGGATTTTCTTAAGTCGCAAGGTTGTCAAGAGCATANNGTTATCAAGCGAAATCAAAAAAAAAAAATGAATCTTCAAGTAATATTTAATAAATTTTATGTGTTGGGAAAACTTTTAATATGAGATATGAAAGCAATATATCTTTTTGTGCACTAAGTTCAACAAAATATTTCAAATATTCTACTAATTATTTGACTATTTACCTTGAGATTTTGATCGATTCATACCATTTAATCAGCTGGCAACTTGATTGCAAATAATTAGAAAAATTTCAAATATATTTACTTTTTATTTTTAATGAGAATTGAAAATTAATTTTTTTTTTAATATAAAATATTTTAACAAGATCTCACCTCTTTTTTTTTTTTTTAAAGTTACTTTTTGAAACTTTTCATTTATAAGAATTAAAATATAATTCAAAAATCGTTTTCAAACACAATTCAAAAAAATTATATAACACTCACTAAATGATAGAAGCACACAGTGCAGAGTATAAAATTTGAATAGATCAATGTAGGTTTGATAAATTTCCGTGCGAATTCGAAAAAAAAAATTGAGGCAGACCGGTTACTCATGCACCAACACTGCATTAAATTAGCAAACAATCCCTTTAACTTGTAAACAAACTTGTGCTCAAATATATTTTCAGACACATTTTGTTTACCCTCGATTTTTCTTGAATTTTTATTCATTAAATTTTAATTCATTACATTTTTTCAATTATAGGTAAGAGTGAACTAATTTAAATTGAATTAATATCTTTAAATATTTAATTTTATTTAGTCGAAATTCAATTATTATGAATTTAAAATTTATATCAAGTTCTTATTAATTTTTCATAAAATTTGAACGCGAATCTGAAATTTCAATTTTTTTATTCATCTTGGTGAAAAATATTTTTTTGTCCATTATCGGTTTCGCATTTGCTAATCAACTTCGATTTTTTTAAAATTGAAAATGTTTGAAAATTTATTTGATATTATTTAGTAAATAAGTTCGTTTATCTTTTATTAAAATTTAAGACTTATGGGTAAATACAAATGATTCTACATGTATTTCATTCAAAGGAATTTTTAATTCCTTCAAATTACCTAAACTTATTTTGTAAGATAAAATTTTGAAAATATTCTTTAACTAACCAAGATATTTAAAATTTAATGAATATTTTAAATATTTTTACTAAATTAAATCAGTTTAAAAATTGTTCACAGTTTCAAAAAAATCTGTAATATATTACATGATTTTAATGATCTCTTGTTGAAAGTATTGATACAAATCCTGCTAAAATTTTTATTTAAATTGTAAAAGTTTTTTGCCATTTAACATTAAGTGGTTTATCTTCATAAGGTAAAATAAAATTCGAAGAAAAATTATTGCTTTCATCCTTTTCATCTAAGTATTTTCAAATAATGATTAAGAAGGCCAAGAATTTAAGGTTTTTAAAATTTAATTTTTTTTTTCAAAACTGATTATTAATATGTGATTTACATTTTTGCAATGTCCTCAGAATCAAGAAATATTTTTTATCATATTTTGTATTTTTTGTAGAAAAAATGTAATTCAAATTTTATAATTAACGGCCGTGGGTTTTCCCATTGACTTTTAAATCTATGATTTGTGAAGTATACATAATATAACCTATCTATATTCAAAAATATTCTCATAAGCGTTAAATTTCGCCAAGTTTTCATTTAAAGGATTCCAGCGAATTAAGCTGTATAATTTGTATTGTAATTTTGTATAACAGAATTTCAGTAAATTTTCAAAAATGTCAGCAGTAAGCAAAAAAAAAATCTTTTCTAATTCTAAATTTTTAAATTATTTTTTATTATATAAATTATAATCGAATTATAAATATTTCAAATAATCAGTATAAAAATGATTTAAATTTAAGCTAAATCATTAAAAGTTGATTTATCAAGTGTTCTTGTTTCTAAAAAAGAGATTTCATTGCTTAAATTTTTGTCACAGAAAAATTTACCCTAAATTTGTTTTGATATATTTGTAAAAAATGAGCGTTATTCATTATAAAATATGTGCCTGTAAATTGTTTATAAAATATTATTAACGGATTTTTCTGAGTCTTATATTCAATCAATTAGAAATTTAAAAAAGATTTTTATTTTATATAATGTCTTTTTGAAAGAAAAAAATAAAAAAGAAAAAATAAAAGAAAAATTGTTCATATAGTATTTCAAAAAAAATCGAAAAGCGCAACACATTAATCGAATCAATAGCTATATAATTTGATTTTCAGAACGGAAATTATATCATTTTTAATAATTATACTATCCTATGAATCATATTTATATTGACATAAACTTCAAATTAATTCAAAGACGTATTTTTATCAAATATAAATGACCACCTTATGAATAAAAAAAATAAATTATCATGTTGCTTAAACCGAATAAATTTAGAATACTTTAATTATCAATTTACTAAGTTTAAATATTGAGCACCAAAAAATTAATGTTTTTTGATATATTAAAAATAATTTTCATATGATTGAACAAAATATCATTAATTATTGAATTTTTTGAATACTTTTGAAAAAAAAAGTTATTTTTTTCCAACTAACTTTATTCTTCTCGTTTTAGTAGGATCACGAAATGTCAGTTTCAAGCAAAGTCAAAGTATCAATTAATAAAGACACAATTCAAGTCATTCGTTCTATTTGCCATGAAATGAAACATGCAACCAGACAGGTTAGATTGTATAGTTTATTTTCTTAATCTAAATTTATTTTGCCGAAAGATCATTAGAAAAAGATCCATATTATAATAAAATTTATCAAGTTTTATTTGTTTTTAGTTTAGATACTTTTAATAACAGATTGTTATAAAAATAATATTTTGAAATCTAATTTTATGGCTATTTATAACAACTTTAATACAAATCTTTTGTCTAAATTTAGATCATGAACAAAAACAATGAATCGATAAAGCATTTTATCAAACAATGTCGCATCTATCAAACAACGGATGAACGGATTTGTAATGGAAAGAATGAGAGACGCTTCATTGCCGAAACTTATTTAACTTATTTAGATAGTACAAGAAAATATCAACATATAAATAAAACCTACGCTGGTAAAGGTGAACGGAGTTTGAAAGATACCGCTAGCTTAGTAGGCCTCAAATTGCCAAATGGGTCTTCCTAATATACTCTAAATTATTTTTAAGTTTGATAATGTTTGAATTCTTGGTTAGTGGATTTGTAAAAAATATTTGATTTATAAATAAATCGATTCTCATATTTTAAGATTTCATAATTATTGAATCAAAAACATTAAATTTAGTTAAGAATTTTTAGACCAAAGGGTAATTTTGATTGTGAAATTAAAAGAACGCATTTAAAATTTTCTTTCAAAACGAAATTTGACAAGGCTATAAAAGAAGAATAAAAATTAGGAAGTAAACTACAAAAGTGAAAATGACTTACTTCTTGCTAATAAATTTGAAAAAAAAAATAAAATTAAAATGTCTAATTACAGGTTTTATTTCATTAACTGTAATAAAACTGAAAAAAAAAAATACACAAGACAAAAATTAAGAATAATATGAAATGTTCTGATGTAAGTGTCTGATATTTTACATTGCCAAAAGCGCGTTATCGATATAAGTATTTTTTATAGATGTAAGTAAGCAATTAAGAATTATCTAACAAACTTTTCTAAAAAGAATGACAAATGATAAAAGTACAAAATGTGAGTGTAAATTACAAAATGATTTAAATCAAATTGAGGTTCACAAGACAAATCCAAAAGTGAATATATCATGGGATTTATTTCAAAATGTTTCACGATTTAAATTAAAATTTTGTTCTCATTATTTGGAATACACCGAATATTTAAAAAATATAACGTAAAATAAAATAATTAATGTGATGCAATCTGAAAATTCGATCCATTGGAATCAAAAATGATAAAAAAAATAGTCTTAAATTAAGGAGATCAGATTGAACAACCTATGAGATTATCATAGAATGTTTTTAACTATCACAACAAATGCTTTTTATGAGTTACGAAAGCCAAACTTCATACATACAATATCAACCTAATTTAAGAAAAGTTCAAATTATGCTAGTCGGCAATTGATCGAACACATCACTGACAAGTCCGCCCATCTGATTATTTGTTTTGTGTGTTGAATTAGTTTCTCGTGTTAGATTTTCTCTGAATGTGAAATTATGAGCATCATTTAGATTATAATTCTTATTTGTAAATGAATTGTTTAGACTACGACCTACAGGGGTGTTGATTGTAGCTGATTTATGCTCTTGACAACCTTGCGACTTAAGAAAATCCTTCATTTCTTTTGTTTTAGCATAAGCTAATGCATTCTGACCGTTAGCATCGAAAGCGTTAATGTTTCCGGAAATATTCCATAGG
>BLXL01010583.1:0-21695 GCA_023170135.1 Acarapis woodi
ATTTTTTCAAATCTAATCAAATTATTTTAAATGTTTTGTTTTTTAAGAACAATACTTTAAAAATTTTTAAGTTTCACAATTTCAGTGTTAGAATTAAAATATAGAAAAAATTTTGCTTTGTATTTAATAAGAATTTATAAAATTCAATTTAGATCTCTTTCAATAAAATTCACTAATAAAAATCGTATAACCACCTATTAATATTTAAATTATGGGAACATTCAATTTATAGAGATTTTATATGAGATATTTTCATTTATTATATAGATTGACCTATTAATCTTCTGACTTTTGAAAGATTTTAAATAAGGTTTACTGTAAATAAACTAATCTAAAAAATAATAAACATCTTTGTATATTTAAAATATATTGAGAATTATTTTTTCTAGCGTTGCACAACAAAAAAAAAGTTAGTAGCATGACTCTAAAATTACAAAAACAAAGCTTTCAAATAAGCTATATCTATTAAATATAAATTGAAATTAATTTTATTTAATAATTTTAATTTAGTTGTTGTTTTTATTTACAATATTAGAATGATAATTTATCTTTGATTAAGTCGTATTGATGGTTAATAAAATATATATTATTTTGTATAAAATTTTTATATTAAGTTTCATAAACTTTTTCGTATCGCTAGAAAATTAATGAAGTTACAAATAACTTCTATAATTATTAAAAAAAATATTAAAATAAAAAATAAATTTACGAAAATTATTCAGAGAAGAAATACAACTTCATATAATTATTTTTTACAATAATTTTAAAGAAAAAAAAAATATAATTACAAATGATGTCTAAATCTTCAGAATTAAATTCATTTCGGTTATTAGATTCTACGCAAATTTGTAAAAATGAAATAAAAAAAAAATTACTTGAAAAGCTTGACAAAAAAAATAAGTAAAACAAAGATAATTTTGATTAATTAGTTCAAGAAAAAATCTAAAATTTCATGAATTTCGTTAACGTAGAGAATTTAATTTTTAGAAATTCAAATCAAATTTCTTGTAAAAATTTTTTTATATTTTCTAATTATTCTCAAATTGATAATTTGTTTGAAATTAGTAAGCTATAATAACCAATCTAAAATTAAAAAAAAAAAAGACAGATTATTTTTCTAATAAATTCAATTCTGAATAAAAATTTTACTTTTTTTGTGTACACAAAGCAATATTTGTATCATAAATTAGAACATTAATTTGCCAATACTATGCACCATTATGAAGTGAAAGTATAACTGTGTATAATTCATTTAAGAACAAAATTTTTTTTTCTATGTTGTAAACTTTTGTCGCAAAAATTTACAAAGTAATTTTAGGAATCGGAAACATTACTATTATTCAATTCAGATTTTTTCTCTAATTTTTTTTTTAGAAAAATAAAAATGGAAAATCAAATTCTATAATTTTATGGGTATGATAAATTCTAATCGTAAATAATTGACATGTCGAAAATCTTCGGAAAATCTAAGAAAAAAGACTTATTATTTTTAAAACTATATTAAATAAAGTAGAAATAAAAAAATGCATTTTTGATTTAGTTATATCTCAAAAGGCCAATGTTTGAATATGTTGAATAACAATGAGCTAAATCAAATTTGAAATTAGATTTAATTAATTAGTGAAAAATTACTGATTTAGCGATAGATTTTTTATTGCAATCGATAAAAATCAATGGCTCGTTTCATTTAAATTACTAAGTTTGAATTTTACAGACTCGAATTCAGAATTTAAAAAAAAACAAATATTCAAAAAGTTAAACAAGCTGAAATTTAGTATGTAGGATAAAAATGATAAATCGCATTTAGTTGAAATTTTTGAATTTTATATGTGAATATATTAAGTTAATTTCAAAGAAAATAAATAAAAAAGGTTAAAAAAAATCGAAACAACTAAGAAAGAATTTTAAAAAGAAAAATCTTTATGATAATGCGATAGTAATAAATTCTGAATTTTTTAATGAATGAATTGTGTTAATAAGCTATATTTAATTCTTGATTTGCTTGGCCACTAATTCGAAAAATTTATGTATGTAGGCAAACTCACTAATTTTATAACGTTTAATTTTCTGATAGGTAATAATTAATTTTTATGTTAAGATTCGTATGATAAACGATAAATATGAAATATATTTTAAATTATCCTTTGATTTAACTTAGAACTAAATTGATTTCGCAAAAGATTTACTAAAAATTCTTTATTTTCATGTTTTCAAAGTTTACATTTGCTTTATAAACATTAATAATTAAATTAAAACTAACTCTGACTTCATATAAATGATTTTTTTTAAAATACATCTAGCAGTATTCGGGCTAAATTTAGTTTAACAATTCATAACAAATGAGAATTCTCAAATGTTTGAATTTTTGACCTAAATCTACTTACAAAATTTCATAATTAAAAGACTACTAAATTAGCACTAAAATAATTTAGTCGAATTGAACTCTAATACTAGAGTTGAAAAAAATTCCAATGTTAAATTTTCATTTTATTTGAAAACCATACATAGTTTAATTTTTTGAGCGGACTTTACAAAGAGAATTTAAATTGCTTTTATAATTGCAAAAAATATTCGAATAAAAACTCTATATCTAGTATTGTATCTTGAGCTTAACATTTTCGAATATGATATATAGACTAGATTTTTACGAATTTTTATTAATTAATATACTAATAATAATACGCTAATTATATTCATATATCAATATAAAAATATTGACTTGATGAATATTTGTGAATTTTGTTCGAATAGATTAAGTGGCAGTCCCACTTTTTTTGAATAAATTCATTTGTACGAAAATAAAAGCGAATTTTATATCAAACGTTTAATTCGTAGTCATTCACAATTGTTTACAACAATAAAATTTTTTTTTATTATCAAATTTGTAAAAATTTTCAAATGAAAACATAAACTAAATATGATTAAAACACATAAATTGCATTTTATACTCATTTTTGATTAATAATTTTTCACTTTTTTTTTAATGATGTGAAAAAATTAGATTTAACTTATTCAAAAATTTTAAGTGAATATTTTAAAAGCGAAAATTCTTTTCGGGGTAGATTTAATTTTTAGACCATAAAAAATCAATATAAACATTCGAAAATTTATTTTATCGTCAAACTTTTAATTTAATTTCCAAAAATAACTTTTTTGATGAGTTT
This sequence comes from Acarapis woodi, assembly GCA_023170135.1. Classification (NCBI taxonomy): domain Eukaryota; kingdom Metazoa; phylum Arthropoda; class Arachnida; order Trombidiformes; family Tarsonemidae; genus Acarapis; species Acarapis woodi. The sequence continues at coordinate 3,165 of BLXL01010583.1, forward strand.
AAAAACTATGAAATTTTCAAAATTGCTAATGATTATCTTTATTAATTAATTTTTGTAAAAAGGAATTAAAAAATAGTCTAAAAGCATAAAATCAATTGATTAAAAAATATTTTTTTAATAATTGAATCATAATTAAATAATTTTTTGACTGAATGGAAAAAAAAATATTTATAATTAGTACATTGATGTCAACAAACTTGAATTTAAGATAATGAACTTTAGTTCAAATTCAAAACTAATGAATGCACTTAAATCTAGATAAAATATATTTAAAAAAATTGACAATAAAGCGATGTTTTAATTAAATTCATTTTGTGATTTTAGTTAGAAACAGTCGGCAGGAAATTCTATTTCGTAAAATTTATGAATTTTCAATCAAAAAAAATTTCTTTAATATCAGAATTAATAACTTTTATTATTTTCAAACTAAAACAGTGCTGAAAAAATCAATCAAAAAACTAATAATCAAAAATCATATAAATTTTATATATAAAAATATTGTTTACTCATACGGTATAATTAGCGTTTAAAAGAGTAAATTTTCTTTGCTTTCTAAGTTATTATGTCTAGACTTCACTTTGAATAAATTAAGTTTCGAAATAGTACTTTTTTTGTATTTCCTTCCGAATCAAATGATAACAAGTTTTTACATACAAAAAAAAAAATTATTTAAAAAATTTGTCAATTTCTTTTTGTCAAAAAACAAAATATTAATTAAATCATTAATTTAAAATATTTTTTAAAATTTTTTTATATTTCTAACAATGACTCACAATTCATAAAATCAAAATTTTATTTTGATGACTTTTTTTACAAATATATTTTCTTCGAAAGTTTCCAATCAAATAATTTTAAATAAGGTTCAATAAACTATTAAATGAGTTTGATTTCGATTAAATATTAATTATAATATTTTTTGTTGTCTTGAATATAATTAAAGTAGTCTGATAAAAAAAAAAAAATTTGGTCAGATCAAATAAATTGTTGGGATAGTTTGATCAATGTAATATAAAAGAAAAGTTGTCCAAAAATTTCTAGAACATAATAACTTTTTATGAGCGAAAAATTTTAAAAGTTAATCAACTTTAATTTTATAAAAATCTATATTATTAAGTAAATATTCAATTGGCGAATCTTATAGGATGTTAAACAAAAACATTTTCTTTTGAATACTTTCTTTGAATTTTTTTATCTCAACATTTTTGATAATTGGAGATTTTGTAAGAATAGGTGAAAATTGTACGGAAAAATATAATAGAAATTTAATAAAATAACAATTTATAACTAATAAAAAACTAAATTTATAAATTAAAATTTGGTTCGCATTGTTTCAGATCAGCAAACCAATAGTGTATATATTTAATAAATAATGACCATATATTTTTTATTGATTCATCAGAAAATGTATGTGTGACACACCATATGTCTATTCTTCTTTTTTAAATATCATTAAATTTTTTAATTAAACATTTTAATGAGTCATATAACAAATTAAAACTAATTATTTTAATATTTTAATTATAACTTATAATCTTTATTGATAAATATTTACTTATTTAATAAAAAAAGGAATTTTTTTCAAATTTTAGCGATCGAACATCATTTGATAAGATTTTCATTAGATTTAATTTCAATAAGAATTCATTTTTCTTAAAAATTTTTTTCTGTTTGCAAAATTTTAAATAAATTTTTATAAAAATATATCTAAATATATACATTTTTTACCTATTTTTTCAATGCAGCACTCATGTAAACTATTTAAATTTTTTAGTATGTTAATTTTATTGAAAATAAATATTTTTTATTTTATCGAACAACTATTTGATCATAATATACTATCGAATAATTTTGTTTTTTTTACATAACATAAGTATTTATTCGAAATTCAGTGAAAAAAATCTATTGCTGCACATGTTTCCTAATTCTAAATATTTAGTATAATTTCAATGAACTTGTTTCAACAAATTTCATTTCAAATTAAAAATGCATTCAAAATTTTTTACCTTTTAAAACAAAAAAACCATTTTCTTAAATTAATTTCTAAACAAAAAAAAAAATTTTTTAAAAATCACAAATGAAAATTTTTAAAAATAATTGATACGCTTAGTCTGAATCAAACCCACGAGATATATATTTCTTTGTAAATTATTCATGAAAAATATGAGAATCTCATAATCTTTAATTTACTGTTCACATAGTTCAATGAATTTAATATAATTGCATATATTTAAAAAGCTGCAAAAACCAGATTTTAAATAACCTATTCATTTAAAATAATTTAATACATCCATTATGATGAGTTTAGTGCTTTTATAAGACGAAAAAATAGTTTAAAAATTAAAAAACTTACTAATATTAAACATATGTAATTTAAGTGACATATATTAAAAAATTTTAGGAGATATTCAAACTCATGTAAATGTTTAATTAATTAATTTAAGCAATCATTTAAGCAGTGAGCGAATTCTCAAATTCTTAAATTCTTTTTATTTTTACACTCGATGAATTTATTACAAAGTACTGTAAATCGGATTCGCTTAAAAAAATTTTAATCTCAGACTTTTATTAAAACTCAAACTTGAAAATTTTTTCCACAATTTATTTGAGAACAGATCTCGTAGTTAGAATGCTAAAATAATTTTCAGGAGTGTCTATTTTTTCTTTCAAATATTTCACTAACAGATGATCGTCTAAATTTTACATTTTGTTAAATAATAAGATCACTAAGATCAGTTGCACTATTAGAAGCTAGTTATTAAATAATCCATATATAATTTTAAAAATAAAATTTTTAGTTATAAATTTTTTTGATATTTTGTCTTACAAAAATTTCAATAAAACCAAGTTCAAAGCATTTTGTAAATATTAAGAAAGTTTATTTCTTCAAATTTCATTAGAAAATTATTTTTATATGCTTTTCAGAATTTCTCAATAAAATTATATGAAAATTCTTAAAATTTTTTAAGTATTGAATTGATGAATATTATGCAGCGAATCAGACCAAAAACTAAGAAAATTTATTGAAAATCATTAAAAATAAATGAAGATATTTGCAAATTTTTTCGAACAAAATTTTTAATTGACTATATTATTGATTATATTGCAAATTATAAGAAAAAATATAGTATTGATGTTGATAAATATTTGGTGCAAATTTAAATATTTTCTGCTTACTAATAATCGTACAAAAGCATTGAATTTTATAAATTTGTTAAAATTTTAAAATAATCTTTAGTGAAATTTTCAAAAATAAATAAAATCGAATTAGAAGACAGCATCATAGTTGAAAATTGTTTAGGTTTTAGAGATTTTGTGTCGTCAAGTATTTACAAATATAAATTAATTCAAACATTTAAAGGCATTTAAACTAGCCAAAAAATAATTTAATTTGACTATGTTGTAAAATTCATATTTTGAGTGATGTGTGTTTTTATTATTAAAATTGATCAAATTCAAAAAAAATTACAAATCAATTGTAAAAATTTCCAACTGCAAACAAGTGTTTGATAAAGATTGATTGAAACAAAAAAAGTGTTGATCAAAATTTCGCAATATATGAGTTGAAAAAAGTCGAAAAAAAGAAAGAAATTTCAAAAAAATTTTTGAGCATTTAATTAATTTTAAAATTTTAAATGTTTTCAAATCTAAAAATAAGACATGGACGAAGGCAAATTATTTGAAATAATTTAATGACATCTAATTATTTAATAAATCTATTAAATAATTAATTGATTTAGAGCACCATTCTCGCTAAATGAAACAAAAAAAAAGAAAAGTAATTAATTGATATTTTATAAATTATTTCAACATTAGAACATATTTAACTACAAAAAATATTTTAGAAAATTTTTTAGATTTAAAGCTTATCTTTGATAATTTGTAATTTGAAATTTTTCATTGCATGATCGCATTTATCATTAAGTGATTCGGGATCATGTATGAAAATTTGAGTAAAATATTTTTCAAACTAAAAAAATGTGTTATATGACCTGAACTATTAGCAAAGAAATGAAATTAGTGCAAATTGATGTAAAGTTAGAAATTAAAAAAAAATCAGGTTTGATCAGCTAATTGTTTAATAATATTAGTTAATAGATAAAAAGTGATTTAATATGTTCCAGCATCTATTTTATATCATCTATATATTATGATCATCACCTATTTGAGTATTGTTTTTATCGTCTCTATGAACATTATCTTTTATATATTGACATCAATCTTTGATTCGCATCATCTGTAAGCAATAATTTATTTAACTGTCTAAATTCCTGTGTAATGCTTAAACAATATATCGAAGTGTTATTTCAATAAATTAATATTCGAAAAATTGATTAAATCATCTAAAATTTGTCAGAAATCATTGCAAAAAATTTAAGAAGTGATAAAATAGTTGAAAAAAAAATTAATCTGCTTTAAATAATTTTCTTATATTCTATATAATTATAAGAAACGAAATTTGAAATTAGTTTTCTTTAAATTATTCGGCATTCAGTTAAATCTATTATCGATAAATTATCAATTTTTCATTTGATTTTAATTAATCTATTTGTGAGATTATAGAAGTGATCTAATTAATGTGGATTTAAGTTCAATTTCAAAAATTGTTTCAAAAATATTTATTTACAATGTTCGCCTCTAAAGTCATCTCATTGTTTGTTTTATTCTCTGCTTGTAACCAGTATTATGTAAGTAGTAATCTGGTTTGTTTAATTAGATAACATTTTATTCATTTAAAAATAAATGAAAAAAAATATTAAAATGAAATACAAATTTATAAATAAATTAAAATAAGCAAAAATATACCTATATCAGCATTAATAATAGAAGTTTAAAATGTTCAGAAAAATTATTTGATGAGAGTATTCATCAATTGTTTGAAAATGCACAGAACTAATTTCTATTTTCTTATTTGCTTCATAAAAGTCAATAAAACAACCGAAAATAGTTTATCTTGAAAAAGAGCCGATAGAATTTACTACTCAAATTGAAGATTTAGGACATTTAGTTCGATTGAAGAAAGAAGTAGATAAATTTTTAAAAGAGAAAGAAAAGTCAGACGAGTCTGAATCAGATGTTGAAAATATCGAAATGACTAATAAATCAATTAAAATTTCTACTGCTGACGAACATGGTTCATTGAATAATATTCCTAATACGGCAGATAATGCTTACTTAAATGATAATAAGCCAAATGATCAAGATGTTTTTGATAATTCATTGTTTAACGATAATTCGACAAATCCAAATGAGGATTTGATGTATCAAGATAAATCGAATAAAGCAGATGAAGAGACTAAGAAGAAAGATCAAGAATTACTATTAAATAATCAAATGACAGACGATCAAATCAACAAAATTGATAAATCAAATAATAAATCTGATAATGTGATGCCATATGAAATTGTACATTCAAATCATGCACCCGATCGCCCAACTGAAATTCCTATTTCATCATCAACAATAATTGTTCATCTGAAAAAGGGCCTTTCACAAAATAATCGCGAAGAGAAGAGCATTAATATTCAATCAAACAATACCGATTCGTTGTCAAATAGTACTAATCCATCTTCAAATACATTATCAGCACAACCAAACATCTTTAGCCTGTTTATAAGCTTGATGATAGTTTTCTTTGTTTTCTAAGCCAACACATCTGTTTTCTCAATAAAAATTAACTTAATTAGTTTTAAATAGTTTTTACATAATTTAGTCAAATGAAAATTTTCTGAAGATGTTCTCTTGAAGAGAACACACTCTTAGAAATCGTTTTTTTTTTATAATCTTCTCTAAACTTTGGTTTCAGGCGTTAATTTTTTATTTGAATTTCTTGAAAAAAATTGCTGATTTTGATCAAGTTGAATGTATTATTTATTTTTAGTCAATCAAGATATATTATTTATTCATTTGATAGGTTTTAATACATGTCATAATAAGTTTTAATTTAGAATAATTTGGCTTTTTTGAGTTTTCTATTAGCAAAATTTCAATTCATTGCATATTACACAGTTTTATTTTTTTAAAGTTTTGTTTATTTAAAAATTTCAAAATTGTAATCTTTGCCCTTTAATCAATTATTTTCTTTGCCTTTATTAAGGTTATTCATTTAATTTGTTATTTATTTATTAAATTGCCATCTATTTTTGCGAAAAGTCTTAATTATTCATTTCAAATCATGAGTGTTTTTTCTACTTGTTTCTTATTTTATTTCTTTTTAATTTTTCAAAAACTTGTCTAATATTTAATGAATATCAATTATTCATTATGATTTTAGTGAATCATTGAAAAAAAATAAAAAATAAATAATTTCATTTGAACTTTAATGCTCAAAAATAAGCTCATTTATAAATATATGGCCTTTAGAACTTAATTATTATTCTCTTTATGAAAAAATTATTTTCTAATTTTTTTTTTTTGTTTAGTGACCAGTTTTATTGTTTTGATTTTCATTTTCAACTTGATTAACCATCACCAGTGTACGGTGCCAACCATACACTATTCGCATAATATGCGCATTCTTAAATTGCCCAGAACAACACCTGTTGGTTCTCTCATTTACCGGCTCAAAGCATCGGCCGCTCTAGAGAATCCACTCAAATTTGTAATCGCTAACGGTACAGATGTAAATCTAATCAACATAAAATCGGTCGACTTTTATCAAGCAAATGTCTATTTAAATAAACCATTAGAGGTAATATTTAAAACGTTTTTTTTAAACATTATCAAATCGTTTTTTCAAACAAAACAATTTTAACTTTAGAATAATAATTTTAAGTTATTAGCTGCTTTAAAATTTGGTCAATCAGATCAGAAGCAAGAGATTAATCACTTATAGCTTTATTATAACTTGGTTCACTTTATACTTTATTTAGCTACAGTTCATTTGAAATTAAAGTGAATTTCACCTAAACGAATATAAACTAAAAAAAATTCAGATCGAATAATTTCATTCAACTTTTTGATTACAACATTTTACTATTTAATAATTCGTCAAATTACCATATGTTTCGGTAAATCATTAATTTTACACTAAGCACTTTAACATTAACTTTATACTCAATTTATATTTTATTTAATTTTTTGTTTTGATTTTAAGTCTGAAATTTAAATTTTTGCTTTTTTAATTGAGCTGACTTAAAAACACATTCAATACTATACAATAAATCACATTATTTGATTAATTCGTAATTACATAATAAATAAATATACTTTTTTTTAGTTTAATCTGTTAATTTTTATTTTTATTTACACTGAAAAAGATTTTTTTCTAATTTTTACATGAAATGTTCTCTAAAAATCAAAAAAAACTTTATTGTTACTAATTTCAATTTACTTGTATTTATTATTCTCAAAATACATTTTTATTATACAATCGATTCGACACTCTCATCTATGGTCTTTTAACTAATTTACCAATTTTTTAATTTATAATTCAATGAAATTTTTTCGACATAATTAAAAAATTTAATACTGATCATATATTTTTGAATAGAAAAACGAGTATAATTTCACAATTTATGTAACTGATGATGTTGAACGAACTTTTGTCGATTGTCAAATTGTTGTGAAAAATGGAAGTCAACTGATGATATCATCGTTCATTTACTTCAAACCTCTTCTCTCAGTTTCAGAGGTAAGGATATTTAATTTCAAAATAAATCATGAATAATTTTTGTTAATTGTAAAAATTTAATTTTATACCCTTATTGGCTTGTAATTTACTTTATATTATCCGTATTAGTAGTTGTATAGCAATTAAAAATTATCAGGTACATTTGCAAACTTAAGATATCTGTATGATCTCACATTTATTTTTTAACCTATACCATATAAAATATTTGTTAAGTTTTTTATGCTTTTTTTTGTCGTTTATTAGGGCTAAAAAATTTCAAAATTTTGTTCAAGATCAGTTTTAATATTTAATATTTTTTTCATATACTTTATTATTCAAGTCATTTTTAATCATATAAATATTTAACCTTTAACCACTAATCTTTGTTCCTTTTTTTTTTCGCTTCGCGTGCTCTACTTTTGTACAATTCTAAATATATGATTTAAATATGAATTTTGATTTATTTTACCGATTCACAAACTTCATTCTTTTCTATTTTTTTTGCCACAATAACTTTTATTAAAATAAAATTTCTCTATTTCTTATTATTATTTAAAAAAAAAATGAATTTTTTTGACACATAAAACTTGATAATCATAGAGTGCAAGTTTTAATTCCACAATTGGTTACATTCATGTCAAAGAAAAAGATAACAGCAATTTACCAGTCACATTTGAAATAGAGGTGAGTTATGTTTTTTAAATCAATTTTATTTTCTTGCAAATATTAAATTTATTAATAACATAACATTTGAATTTTCGGAAAAGTTGTTTGATTCTTTTTGAGCAAGTTCTAAAATAACTGTTTTGAATTTTTTTAATTTTTTTCTTCCCTCTCAAGATCAATGAATTTTCTTAGATTTAGAATTCTGAAAATAATTTCAATTCTATAAATTAGTTTTAATTGATTTTTTTAAACCATTATAACTATTCCTCTTTGATATTTATTTATTTTGAATTTTTTATGTAAATATGAATTTTGATTCAAACACGATTGAAAAATATGAATTTCTATAATTGATTCAATCGGAATCAAAAGCAAAATGTAGAAAAAATTTTGATGAATTAACTCAACTAATTTTCTAGGTGTGTCTGCTAAATTTTTGAATTAATAATATTAATCATATCAATATTGCTCAATAATGGTTATCAAATTTTTGAAATCTTCAACAATAAATATATTATTAGACTAAAAATTATTTTTTATTTAGGGGTCTGATTGCTTTGGAATACGATACATTTTTGGACCTAAAGGAACATCAAAAGCTGAAATTTACCTAAAAACTCAACTGGACTTTGAAACTAAAAATTTATTTCGACTTCGAGTATACGCACTCGTGAGTTTATTTTTGAGATCAATCAATTAATCAATTATTAAATTGAATATAATATAATTTTTGATAAATTTTAGAACGCTTGGACAAATGAGACATTCGACACACGAAATATCGTGATGAAAGAACTCATTATCACAGTAATTAATGAACAGGATACGCCTCCCATCTTCAAGCAAATGCCTCATCTCATTCAATTGACTGAAGCAACTGAATCAGTATGTGTCTTTTTACATAAAATTTTTTTATCTTATTATTCGTTCACTACCTTAAGGTCATTCCAATCATGATTTACATTTATTATGAATAAAATATTTTACAATCAAATTAAAATACACCTTTTTCAAAATTGAAGTGATCGATATATTTTTACATAAATTTTAATAACCAATTAGCTATGACCGAATAATTGAAAAAAGATGGTTATGTTTTTTTTTACTTAATTTTTTCTTCATTTTAATCGCTTTGATATCATTTAAAGGGAGACGTTATATTAACTCTTCATGCGATTGACGGTGATCAAGAACAGGATCGAATAATTAAATATTACTTAAAGCAAGGTAGGGCGAAATATTTTTTTAAATCACATTTATTTATGTATCGATTTTTAAAATAATATGTTAAAAATTTATATATAATATTTCTGCTTTTGATAATAAATTTTCAAAAAAAATCCAATTAAAATACTTTCTAAAAAATAATTAATATGAAATTTCTAAATATCAAAGTAGCTGTGATTAGTGGTAAAAATTTATTTTACTGCAAAAAAATATTTATCAACTTCAATTTTTCGTGTTGAGCGAAGAAAAGAGAAAATAATTCGATTATGAATTCGGACCGTAAAAATTTTTTTGCAAATAATCAAGTGACATTTTTTTCTATTTTTTTGCAACCTAAAATGACTAATTTGCACAATTATAATTTACATTTATTTTAAAAAAAAATTTGATATTATTGAAGCTCTTGAGTTCGATATGTCTAATAAAAATTTTTTTTTCACTTTTTTTATTGACAATAAAAACAGATGATCAGTTCTATAAATATTTTCAAGTAGATTCAGATACAGGCGAGGTAGTATTCAAAGGAACAATTGATAGTTTAAGAGAATTTGTCGGACACGAAAATTTATTTACTCTTACATTTGTCGCTAAAAAAGTTGATCAAGATGATAATGTCAAATCGACTAGAACAAAGGTAGACATTAATAATAATATGATGGACCATTTAATTGATGATTTGAGTGAAGATTCAGTTAGTGACTCAGATTTGCATAACCATTACGTTGCGAATGATCATTTTCATAGTAACAGACCATTGAATAATCAAGCGGTATCATCTTTATTAACATCCGATCTCTTAATTGTCGATACTCAAATAAGTAATAAAGTAAATAATACAAAGGCAAATTCAAGTGTGGATGAATTAGGCAGTCAGAATTTTGAGTCCATTCAAGATGTAAAAAACATTCCAACTAATAAAACAAATTCCACGAGAAAAATTTATCGATCTCAAAATCAAACTACTTTTCAACCTACGAATCATGTAATAATTAATCGATCTTTACCGAAAAGCATGCCAAGCAACGTATCATCGTTGGTATTACCATCGAGAAATTCAATTTTGCATAATATTACTAGCGAAAGTAGTAATCTAAACGAGATTGCCCGTTTGCTTAAACCGCCCATTAATTTGACAAATGAATTTAATGAAATTGATCATACTTTTAAAAAAAATCCGATGACGAATAACCTGAAATTTCATTTGATACCAAATCACACAAAATTTGAATCCGTCACACAAAGATCAACCCTAAATAAATCAATTCCAGTATCAATTAATTCAGACACATTTTCAAAATCGAAAAAGCGACCATCTATCACAGCTACAATTTTGCCAATTACAAGCAAACCATTGATCATTACCCACATAAAAAATCAAGAAAATACTCCTTCTGATTCTATAAAAAATATGAATCTATTCAGCGATGATCTCATTGCCAATGAACATTATATTGTTAATAATTTAACTAGTATAGGATTGATGAATGATAACCTTAAGTTCAAAAATTTCATTGGGCCTAAAGCGACAGAAGAGAATAGTCATTCAAATAATGAACGAGCAACGTCTATGAATGCTGCTTTAAGTGAATCAGCTAATACAAGTAAAATGGAAACAGAAATTAATATTGGCTTTATTATTCTTCAGATTAGCAATCATGCACCTGAATTTCCAACAATTCGAACTAATTTTACAAACGAAAATAATCAATTATTTATCATTTTTGGCCAAATTGAAGAGAACTCAAGACAAAACACCTTGGTTCAATTAGAACAAGAATTACTAATCATAGATCAAGATCATGGTCTTAATGGTACTTTTGATGTTGAGCTTATGGATGCGACAAAAACATTTGATATTCAACCTAAAAATGGTTATCGAAATCAAACGTTTCAAATTCAATTAATTAACTCAAACCAATTACGTCGCATAAAAAACAAACAAGTGAATCTAAAGGTATTTTTTTTAGAATTTTATCTGATAATTACATTATTTAAAAATAATATTTAGATTATAATTGCGAAAAGATAGTCAAATTTATGGTTAGATAATCATTTACAAAGATCAAAACAAAAAATCAATCACAAAAGAATAAAATTTCAAAAATATTTCATTTAAGGCTAATTGCATGAATTTCATATGAAAATTGATTTCTAATCGAAATTCAATTACACAGAATAATTAATGACATTTTTTTAAAAAAAAAAAAAAATTATTTTTCGAAATTATTATCATTGAATTTTAATTTTGCATCTTTAAATTACTATAAGAATGCCAGATTTTGTTTCAATTTAGAAATCTACTGCAAATGATGAATCCATATATTTTGTGGTAAAGAACGCTTGATCTATTCATTTAGTAATTTTATTTGATAAATTGTTATCTGTCTCCTTTTAAATACAATTTCGGAATAAAGTTGTTTTAATTTATTGTCTCTTACTTGAATTTCTGATCTCCATGTTAAAGTTAATACAATAAAAATTCACATTAATACGACTTCTAATTCAAACTTTTAATTTTAAAAGTTTGCTTCATAGATTCTGTTTTCAACGTATTAAGGTGTAGATAAATATTTGAAAAGTAAATTTTTTTTAAATTATTCGTGACATCTTTTGTTGAGACTATTACATGATTTTGTGCAATCAAAAATGACTGTTAAGATTGATTAAATATTGTTCATTCATTGAATATAATTGAGCATAACAATATTTTCTAATTTCTTAATAAGAATTTATTATTTGATAAATACATATTCTTAAAAAAAAAAATATTTATGCGGTCGATTATCTGATGTATATAAAAATAAAAAAGTATTTACTAGATTCACTATCATTACTCATTTCATTAAAATAAAAATAATGCACTTAATTTACTTTAATAAAATTTCTTTCGCAGTCCTCATTGAACAGAGCAAAAGTAAAAATTTACTCATACACTTGATTATTATTAATAAATTTGTATAAAAAGTAATTCTTCATGTCGAGAACGCAGATGATATAAATTTGCAACAATTAAAAAATTTACATTTATAAATTTGCACAATAATGAAAATATCTCAATATCGAAAGAAAAGTATAATAAAACGCAAAAAAATCATATCGTAGGAAAATTTACTGTTGACCAAACATTTTTTAGTCTTGTATAATAGATCGAAAAAAAGTATTTCGAATTTAGTTTTTCATTGGATTCGATACTTAAAAATTTGCGAATAGACTTAGCAAGAAAACTTTATTAATTTAATAAGCGATTCAAAAAAAAACTGAAATCTATTTGTTAATCATAAGATTACATTAGTTTAAATAATAAAAATTAGAGATTGCTAAGATAAGATATTGCACTTAAAAGTGATTCAATTGAAAAATTAAAATTTTTCAATTTTTTTTTCAATAAATTTTTTTGCCATAAATATTTTCTTCACATTTGAAAATACTAAATTCGATTTTCTTTTTTTCTTGCAAATGTACTTAATCTTGAGTTTTCTGAAAATTCAAATTAGACGCTTTTTTAAAAAAAGTCAAGAATCTATCGAAAATTGATTAAAAATTTTTTATTTAGTTGATTAATTAAATGAAATTTTTGATTTTGATTCAAGTAATTAATAGATAAATAATAATTTCGCTTGATCTGTAAATTTAATAATTAACACAAGTAAAATCTTGAAGATTAGATTCTGTAATTCAATTTAAATTAAAGTCTTAAATTTTGAATTTATTAGACAAACGAATTAAAAAAAAAAAATTTTCTCAATTTTTTTTTAATCAAATTTCTAAGAATCAGAATAGCTCCGTAAACTAGAGCTTCTTTAGAAATAAAAATAATTTATTGTTTTAAGTGTCTATCGAATAAGTCAGCTGCATGTTTATTATAGAATTTTCATGATCAATGTAAATGATTTAATCAAAATTTATTAAGCAATAAAGTTGAAACTTCATGAATGCATATCATATATACACTATAATATCTCAGAAATATAAATCTATGCCATTTTGACGAATAGCTTACAAAAAATTTTGTGAAATCAAATTTCGTTTTCTAAAAAAAAACTTATGTTTTTCGAACAAATGGGCATACATGAACCTAACTCGGATTCTATTACTTAACATATATATTAAAAAGTTATTCAGTCAAACTATTTTCAATTTACTTAAGATGAATCACAAAACTGAAAAAAAAAAAAAATTATTTTTAAATACTTTCACTTTTTCTCACATTTCAACTGATTACATGCTGGTTAAAATTCAAATATAAAATCGTAACGAAAATTTTTTCGGGAAATTTTTGAGATAAATCTTAAAACAAGTCAAACTATGATATCTATTATAATGGTGAAAAATGGGAACAATAGTTCCCACAATTATTTCCATTTCAAATCGTTGTTGAATTTATCTAAATAAGTTACAAAAAATAAATTATCGAACATTAAATTAGATTATTTCTTGAAATGAGTACACAAAGTATTTATTTTAAGTTTTAAATGAAAAAATTCAAATGCTCAATAAAATTTTTGTTTTGATATGAAAATTGCATTACAAAAAAATTAATTATTTATCCAAATATTTTTAAATTTAAGGCAAAATTTTTATTCGCATGTTGAAACTCAGGTCAATTAAATATAATCCTTTTGAAAATAATGCTCATCATAAAAAATTTGTCGAAAAAAAAAGATCTATTAGCTGAAAAATAATATTTAAGAAATAATTAATTTTTAATAATAGTTTTATGAAAATTAATTAATTTTGCTAATTTTTTTTTTGTACCATTATCTACTATAATTATTTACTACAAAAGAATAAAAATTCATATTGATTTTTTAGTCATGAAATTACGAAATTAATATAATTTGTCAAAAACTATATAATTGAATATTTAATGAAACAAAATTTTTAAAAATCTATATACGATTTTCGAGATAATTAAAATTAATAAAATTATTTATAATTATTGAAAATTTCGATAAAATATTTTAGAACTGTTTTTTATAACTTAATGTGTAGGATTTAAAAATGAAAAGTTTATTATTAAAAGTACATCTATTATGAATTTTAATACAATTATAAATCATCATTAAATTTCAATTAAAAAAATAAAAGAATTACTACCTAATCATTCAATTTTTTGTATTTCAACAAAAATTTTAATCAATCTTTTTTTGTTGAACAGATTATTGCCGCAGATCGATCTCAATTCAAATCACTTAAAAACGAAATTATAATCTCTGTTCAAATATTAGATACGAACGATAATTTTCCACAATTTGTAAAGAATTACTTTAAAGCAACAATTAATGAAAAGGAACAGGTGGGCACAATAATCACTCGTGTATCAGCTGTCGATTCAGATTCTGGTGATTATGGTCAAATAACTTATTCGCATTTACTTGGTGGCTTATCTAGCAATTTGGCTCTCAATCAACAAACAGGTGAAATAACACTCGTCTCATTAGAAAATATTGATCGAGAAATACAAGATCTTTACACACTTATCATTTATGTGTGTGACAACCATTGTAAACCTAAGGAATCAAATTCAAATCAAACACTTCTGCTTATTGAAATACTTGATTTTAACGATAATAAACCAAAATTTTCAATCGCAAGATATGATTATATGCTTAATTCAGATTTGTTAACATTTAGTTCACCTATACAGATTAGTGCAACAGATGCTGATGAACCAAACACACCTAATTCAAATGTAACTTACGAAATTATATCGGGTAATCTGCAAAACAAATTCAAAATTAATGAATTGACTGGGGAAATTCATTTAACTAGTCCGCTACTTATTGAAGGCAGTGAAACATTACCAATCACTGATTTGGAGAATAATGATCCATCAAACAATGATTCAAAAGATAATGGAATAAATAACGAGAAAAATCGTATTATTGACTATTCTTGGACGGAAGATAA
Source organism: Acarapis woodi (assembly GCA_023170135.1). Taxonomy (NCBI): domain Eukaryota; kingdom Metazoa; phylum Arthropoda; class Arachnida; order Trombidiformes; family Tarsonemidae; genus Acarapis; species Acarapis woodi. The sequence goes on from BLXL01010583.1 coordinate 18,577, forward strand.
TTTTGACATTGTACATCTTGATAATTTATTCAGCTTCTTTTCACCAGTCATTAATCTAACCATACGAGCACATGATCAAGGCATACCTATTTTAGACAATTATATTAATGTTTATATACATTGCAAAAATTATATTAATCGAACTGTAGTGTTTTTGGTTAATGAATCAGAACTGATAGTGAAACACAAAAAATCAGAATACGAAAAGTACCTAAGTGAAATGACAAGTGGACGTGTTCGAATAAGAACAATGCAAGAATTACCAGCAGCTACTAATTTACCGAATCGGACTCTTATCTACTCAACAATTACTTATCCATCACAATCAATTATTAATGTAAACAAAGTTAATTGGTACTCATCAAAAATATTGGGTACACCTTTGAATATGCTAAATGTACCGAGTGGTTGGTCATGGTTTAATTTGACTGGCATCAATAGGCAGGGACGCAATCAATTCAATGCAATTAACACGCACACTGTAAAGACGGCCGGTCTTGATAGCAACAATTTTATAACTTGGTTGCTTATCATGATAATTCTTATCAGCCTTATATTTCTTCTTATTCTAATTGCAATTTGGTGTTATTTTTGTGGATGCAGAAAATCAAAAAATAAAATTAATTCAGCCGATTCGAATAATTATTATAATCATCATTTGAAGACACAACATACACAACAAATGAACAAACAACTTCTCAAACATCAACAGTTAGAAAACGATTCAATAGATTCACAAACAGCCGATTATATTCAAAAAACAATAGATATTAAAAAATCATCCGAACCAATACAACGTTCCAATTACTTAATGAGCGAATTCGATGCTTCACTATTTAATGGACGATTGAAAAAACGAATCAAACCAGGTTCAATAACGTTTGAAAATACTGGCTATATATCGGATACTGATCCGTTAGGAAATTTTATACTTACCGAACGTAAATCTCATTCAGCACCAGATAATGCGCAACGTGCATACGTTGATAATACAAATGCATTAACATTAGACAAACAGAACTTTAATCGAATAATAAATACTGATGTTCAAAATAATTTAATAAATACTTATAATGATAACACTCATACAGCATTGAATCAAGGGTGGTTTATTGGTGATTCGGACGGAAAACGAATAATTCAAGCAAATAATCAACATTCAAATGGATTCAGTGAAAAAGAGCAGTCATCGAACGATTTGTATGCTACTATCAAACGAAATAAAGTCAAATTCACCGACGAGGGAGATACATCAGAAAGTGAAGGAACAGAAGCTAGGCGATCGTCTCAAGACGAAACGAGCGTTAAACAATTTTTTGATAAACATAGAACACCATCACAATTAACCTTTCGATCCCAGTCAGATCAAATGGAGATCGGTGATATTAAAGAAAAACAAAACTTATCAGAACAAGATGATTCGATCGCTAAACTGCCTAAAGCGATACTCAAGAACGCGGATTATCAAAAGAGATTGTCAACTAATGTTTCTCCATCATCAGATACTGGTTCAGGTTTGAGTCACAAAGAAATTGATCAAAAAAATAATGCTGACGATCAAAGGGAAAATTTTAAAGGTAAAGAATCTATAAAATATAATGAACCACCCAAGCCACCTCCATTGCCAATGACCTCTCAACAGGTGCATCATGTTGCACAAAAATTACATCTTAAAAATGAAGATGTGGCACAAAAGAAGAGTGTGTTCACTATTGCATACAATGGGGTAAAAACGGACCGTTTAAACTCAGCAGATTCAAGTACCATTTATATTTAATCTGTCTCATTAATAAAATGAAACTTGAAAAAATGAAACTTTTTTCTCATAGTTCATGTTGAATAACATTCAATTTTTTTTATCAACTTATAATCTTTATAACTCGAACAAACAAACCAATAGAGAACTTAAGAATTCGTTTTGCAATTTCAAATCAATAGGACTATTATTATAATAAGTTTTTATTCAAGCAAATATGCTTTCTACGAAATATTTTAAACAATGTCCACTGAAAATCGTTGAGAAAAAGATTGTAAATGCGCGATATAGATAAACGTCTAGTACTACACGATTTTTTTGATGATGAGTTTCAAATTGCAATTTAATTCATCAAACAATCATTTGATGATGGTCATATTAAGTGGTTAATACATTCAAAGATTAAAAAGATAGATAATAGAGTAGTACTTAAAAATTATTTAAGAACTCATTAAAAAATCTTTCGAACTATTCATAATATGAGAATATATCTTCTTAAGCCATTCCTCTTGTCTTTGAATACTCGCCAATTAGTTGATTAAGGATTTATTCAAGAAATTTTTCTCTTATTCAATACTAAGCGAACGAAACAATTGATATAATTAAAATTTTCGATTATATTCTTGTTGAACAGCATTTGTCGATCAAGTTCACTTTTCAAATCGGATATTCGTACATCTGAACAATCTACAGAATAAATGAGGACTTTTTGACTATTTGAAAATGATTTAAATTACATTTTTCATATCTGACGACCAGCCTTATACGTAACAATTTAAAATGTTTTGAAATATAAGTCAAAGTTAACTTTTTAATCATAACGGCTAGAATAACATATTAAATAGATATAAAAGTATAAAATATTGTACATACATCAGAACATAAAAACCTAATTATGTATTTATACACCTGTTGAGAATGTCGACCGATTGAAACAATATTGAAAGAAATAATTTACTTAAATAATTAATTAACAAAAATAAGAAAATATTAGAAACAACTTGATAAAAATAGTTTTGTTCACACGAAATATTGTACATAATATATTTTACATATATCTCATGAAACCTATGCATTCTCTCAATATAATAATATTCATAGTGATGAGCAATATAATTCCGTGAACCTTTATTTGATGTATTTGATCATTTAAAAGGTTTTTATATATAATTTTTAAATGATTGGAGATTTCTTTAGAATGTACTCGGAGATAATAAAAATAAAAGTAAGCATCTTGAATTTTGAATATTTTGAAGGCTTATTTTTTTTTAATTGTTTTATTTGTCTTAAATTTTAAAATTCAATAATTATAGTATCAAGATCACAAAATTCATGAAAAATGAAATTTTCTAAAAATTTTTGG
>BLXL01010584.1:0-16023 GCA_023170135.1 Acarapis woodi
TGAAAAAAAAAACCATCAAAACAGTGACTATAATACCATTAATTTTATAGATGGCTCTCTCATAAAAAGACATTTTCAAATGTCGACCATCTTTTAATACGTTTTTTATATATTTACGCATGTCATTTTTTGCTCTTAATTCATTATTTGGCTGATACTATCTTATTATTTTAAGTAAATGTAACTCAAATAGATCACATGTACGGCAGTATCACAAATATTTTTATGTCATGATTGTATTTGAATTATAATTTTTAAAAATACTATTTAGATTACTTTAAAAATACATTAAAAAGTAAGGAAATATTGTAATTTTTTGTTTATTCTTTTCGGAGGTCAATCTCTATATTGAAATATTAGTTTTTCATTTTCTTCTAAACTACGATGCATGTGTTTTATTCGTTTTACATGTTAAATGAGAAGAACTGGCAAATCAATTACCAAATTGGAATGAACCAAGTACTAAATTGTTGACGCAACTTAAAGTAATTCTTCCAACTGGAAATACCAAATTTAATTAATGATCACTTAAAAGATACCAAGCAAATCATTTTCGCTTAAATAAAGGAGCATCCAATTTAGATATCAAACTTAAATTATTTTAAAATAAAAAAAGCGTTTAAGTTATGATGTGAAGCAGCATTATCAAACAAGGCAAAAAATGTGGTTTGAAAAGCATAATAATTTAGAAAAATAGATGATGATCATTAGTTGTCGAGGATTTTCTGTTTGAGTATGATCTTTTAATCTTTTAAGTCCAAAATTTAGTTTTAAAATTATTAAAACAAATTGATTCTATACTTTAGTACCATAATCTGTAAGTGAAATTTTTTTTTTATTCAAATTTTTCGAGCAGTGACCAAACTAATTAAACGAGTAATTTTTCTAAATTATGTTAATAACTTAGATTTTTATAGATGTGTTTTGTACATTCAAAAACACAAATTAATTATAATTGGATACATATACATGGTATAACATGAATTCTCAATTAACAATTTTTATGAAGAAACCAAAAAGTTTGGAAATTTTTTTTTTGACTAATGACACTAAAATTTGGTGACAATTTCGTAACTGACTAAATCATGTAAAATCAAGTAGAAATTTTATTAATTTTTTATTTCATAACAATATTATGTGGATAATTCAATAATATTTGAATAAATTTTTTATTTTCAATTTATTTTTAGATAATTTACTTTATCAAACCAATCAACAAGTTATTTTTTAAAATTGATAACAGGTCTTATTAATTCATTTTTATCTTCGACATATGGTAATGAAAATTACAGCCTATTACCATTAACAGCATATATTATTATGACTACTAACTGATAACAATGATCGATGATAGCACTATAAATAAATTTAATCAAACTCATTTGAACTCGTTGTTTATAAAAAAATATTTTGGCATTATATACTAAATGATTTAATATTTATTTTATATTAATCACAAAAATTAATCAAATTTTATTTTTATTAAAAAAATTTTCAAACTTTACACAATATTAAATGCGGTGTACACGAAATTTTTTATTTTTATCAAAAAAACTTGAAATTATTTTTTTTCCACTATTTCTAGCTTAAAGATTGAATCGGGTAGATTAGTTTTAAGTATTAGCTTTAATTGATAAGCGATTTCACACTGAATGTTAAGCAATAAATAATAAATTAATACTGTTGAATTAAGGTAAGTATTATTTCTAGATTATTATTTCAAGATACAGATTTCATCATATGATGGTGACCTTACTAAATTACAAGATGAAATCTTTTTCTAGCTAATCGGAACTTTCAATTTAATATAATTCATTGTTTCGGAAAATGACATAATTGATTTTATAAAGTCAAATTAAATATTATTAAGTACATCTTAGATTATGAATTTAAGCAATCTCATTATACAATTTTAGACTCACTGTATAAAACAATAATTATCTAGACATCTTTTTATTAGATAATTCAGAAAAAGCATGAAAAGCAGTAGTTAAAAAGTTAATGATTCAAAAAGGCTCATTAGATCATATTTCACTATCAATATTTTCAATGTAATCATTGTTAAATTTTTTCTTTAAGCATCCATAAAAATAAATTCTAGGATCTACCTTCGAATTATCTTGCGTACGCTTACTTACTTTGGGAAGATCTCCAAATACTCGTTTGGTTGAACGAATAACAGAAACACGATTTATTTCTCCTTTGCCTAAACTTTTCATGTAATTTGTAACTTCATAATGTAAATCCTCATATCTTACAACATCGGTCCTAGCATCTGTTTTTTGATAGTTAGATCTTATGAAGTTATCCATTATATCATTCACAACATCAACGTCATACACCTTATTTAAGTTTGTTTTAGTTGTCTCATTAATTTTAATTGTTTCTTCTTCACTTGAATCACATTGTAAATGTTCTTCCTTTAATAGAAAAAAAAATTCAAATAATAATTAAGTTACTAGATTGATTGCGAATTGATTGTGAAAATTACCATGTTTGAACTTACAAAACTAGGCTCTTTAACATTGGGTGTTCGTCGTTTCAAATGACCATAGAATGCAGTTCTAGACACACCTATTCTTAAATAAGGTACATGACCATAAAATGCTTTAGTAAATAAACGACGAACATTTGAATGAGGAACAGCGCCATGAGATAATAAAAAACTATCTAGTTCAGCTTTAAGAACTTTTCGCTCAATTTTATCATCAATATTTTCCGTCCTTATAAAATTTTCTCTTAGCCATTTAATTATAAGAGCATTTCTTCCTTGTTCTTCATTCGTTCCCTCTTCTGGGACTTTTTCATCCTTTTTAAGAAAAATTAAACGTTAATATTGACAATATTTTTAAATAATGATTTCGACTTACCGTGCCTCTGCAATCACCTTGTGCTTCAATGCTTTTTTCTCTTAAACAACCATAATAATTAGATTGTTGATTGCCGGAGCGAATATAAGGCACAGCTCCAAACACTTTTTTTATCATAAGACCAATTCGAGATTTGGCTATTGGTTTTTCGAACATATTATTCAAATCTACATGAATTCTTTCAAACAAGTCTAGACTTCTCACCATATCGTTCCTATTTTTGGTCAATTCATAATGACGTCGTAACCAATCACAAACAATTTCGTCTTCATGAATTCTAGAACTGAATGATTCATCGAATATTGGTGTATTTTTTTCCTTCAAAAAATTTTAAATTTAGAACAAGAAAAAAAAAAATTAATTTCAATATTTATAATCGTCATAAATAAATCAAAGTGAACCAACTTCATCAGTTTTATTCTCTAAGTGAAAGTTCATCGATAAATTTGATTTGCTGTCAAGATCAAGATCAATAGACATTTTTTGAGCGTTGTTTGAATTTCGATGTTTGCATGCCATTTTTTCCATTACTTTTGCAATTAAATCGTCTGAATTTATGGAGGCAATAGCAATTCTAAAAAAAATAAAATGATTTATCAAAAGAAATTTCAAAATTTATCAAAATTGACTCACTTTTCCACAGTTTCCTCGTCTAATTCGGGTAACGAGTACTGTAAAAGTCTTCTTTTTTCATTCATATACTCTTCCAAATTTCCACCTGAATAATTATACCAAAGTGCCTCATTGATTTTATTAAATTTAAAATTTCGAAAACAATCTTTGAATTTTTTTTTGAATTGTATCCAGTCGATGTCACGATTTTCGCTAAATTATTTGAAAAATTTATCAATAATATTAATAATTAATTCTAATATTTATACTATATATATATATATATAAGGGCCTTATTCAACAGGTGTATTTTAATATAAATTACCTTTTTGTATGCAGATAAAACTCTAGACCAAAATGATCTAGATATTTGGCAATTATTGAAGACCATTGATCAAGTGCACCAATGTCTGTTATTTTACTTTCAAATAAATTTAGCCATGACTCTACATCAGTACTCATTGGATCGAATTCTGGAAAGTTAATTTGTCTCAAAGTTTCAAGCTTCGATTGCAGTGAAAGAAAATTGAGGCATACATTGATTGAATTTGTTGATGAATTGGTTTTGCAATAGAGTGATGAATAGTTTTCATGAGATGAACTCGTTTCTGTAATTGAGGTAGTCGGAAAATTATTTGGTGTCTTTATTACTAAATTTGGAAAATTTGCTTGATTTCCATCATCAATATCTTGCACATTACTAGCTAATTCCTCTTCATCAAAAGATTGTTCAATATCTTTAAATTGGTTTGTTGAAAAACAATACAAAGGGCTTTTGTTGTCCATTTTTTTTTTTTTTTTTTTGTTGTGGTAGATTTATTTGACGTGATTTTATTACTTAAATTTAGTGAAAAAGATGATGAAAATTCAAATCTCAATCAAATAATAATTGGAAATTGAAGAAGATTAACATAAAAAATTGAAAAAAAAAACAAAACAAAGAAAACAAAAAAATAACTTAAAAATGTCACATGATCATTCACTTATGTACGTGAGCATATGCTTAGTTACCATAGCTAAAGTGAGTTTTTTCAAAAAATATTTGTTTTGAAATTTCAAAATGAACTACAAAAAGCGGTTTACTAGATCCTGAGTGATATAAGCGCACCTATTAATTCACAGGTAAACTATTCTTTCATTGTTAAGTTCATCTTAAATATATAATAATATAAAGGAAGAAAATAAATTTTTACTATTTTATCAATTATAAATAGAGACCAATTAATGATGAATTTATTAATTTAGTTTTTTTGAATTTTGATTTGAACTAGGGTGATTTTTATATATTGAAATACTAAATTGATTTTAATCTTAATTACGAATCAATAAATTTTAGTTTTTTATGAAAAGAACTAAATCTTAATTTTTTTTCGATTGAATCCAAAGGGGAAAGGACGAATATGTATAATTGAACCAAATCGAGTCAAACTTTATCAAGAAATCAATCAATACTTTCAAATGTTTTTTTAATCGAGCAGTATTTTTTGAAAAGCAGTTGAAATTAATTTAATGTAAACAAATATAAAAATTTGAAAATTGTATATTAATCTGTCATTTTTTTTAACTAAAAAAGTATAATAATCGAATTATTTTTCGTTTTAAATTAGAATAAATAAAAATAATCTAAAATTAAACTTATTGAAAACTCAATAATAGTCCGCCATAACACATTATATTAACATTTTAGCGCAAGATCATGGTACACAAGCAAAGAGAGATTTGACAATGATTTTTAGCGCCCAAAAAATTGCGGCTGCGAAAAAAAATAAAGAAACTAGTTTGAATAATATCCTCCATATTATGAGAACACTGGCTTTAAGTATACAAAAATATCAAGTGAATCAGAGGTTCAATTATTTTTTGATGAAAAGGTTTAAAAATGAAAAAAAAATTAATGGATTAATTAAATTAATTGTTCAAAATTTCATGTTTTATCTACTAATATCTAGAATGTATAAATACTATTTTTTTGTTATTCACTAGATCGATTTTTTTCATCAAATTCTTCAAATGTTCTTAATTAGATTCTTTATTTTCTAAAAGGTTTTCAAATAAAAAATGAAAATCAAAGCTTGTTAGTCCATTGTGTCTCAAAATAAATTTATTAGTAAAAAAATATTCCAGTATGAATTATGTAATGATTATCACGTTTAATTTTTTTTTTTATACTTTTTGTGAAAAAAAAGAAAACAAAATTCTGTTGTGATTTCTTAAATTTATTTTAAGTGAAAAAAATTCGATATACAAAATCAATCATTATTTGATCAATCTATCTAACTAAAGTGCAGTAAAATTTTTCTAAACTAATCGCTAAAAAAAACTATTCTAGTGCATTCACAATAAATTTTAATTAAGAGAATTTTTTAATTTCTTTATCACTCTAGTCTTTATAACCCATTTGTTCAAAGAGATTTGTATTTCTAAATGCTCATATAAATTCCTGAATTGTATAATGCATCAAACACATTAAAAATATATATAAAATCGTTTTTTGATATAACACCATTAGAAAAATAACTTGAGTGACTAAAATAATGGTTAAAGTGTATTTGAAAATCGGTTTGTAGATTGACAGTGTTCAATTAGAAATAAATTTTTGATTTATTAGTTTATATTATGAATTTTATAATTCAAAAGTACCTTTAATTGAAGGCACTGAATTTATTAAATTTAACTCAGTTAAAAATTAATAATTTATTTTATTTGGCCAAAATTCTGGTAATTCGTTAATCATTAGATTCTGACGAAATTAACTTTAAATGCTTTAAATGACAGAAAATGTATAAAGAGTTTATAATACAGATTTATCATTTTACTAGAATTTAAAATAATATTTAAATAATAAAAGTAGAAATTCACGTAATTTTTTTATAATCAAGATATATTGCAAATAAAAATTTGCTCAAAGGACGATTTTAATAAATTTACACTAATCTTCTTTTATAGGTCAATATTTTTTCAATTTTATTAGTTTTCGCTAACATTACAAAACATTATTCTAATTTTTAACAAGAATTTTCTGAAAATCTATATACAAGTGCTATTATTTAATCGAAAATTTTCCAATAAACAACTGTAAATATTTTATGAAAAATTTTATTTCATTTTCTTAAATTTCAGATGATAATTTAAATCAGATTCTTGGCAAAAGTTCGAAATGCAATGTAAATGTGTGTAAGTAAACATTAGTTTTTATTTTAAAAAAAAAATAAAAAATTTTGTTGAAAATCTAATCGATTCTCAATATTTCTATTTCTGACATTATAAATGAATGACAAATGAAATTTATGAGAGAAAAAGCAAATAACTCGTCAAAATTACTCGATTTTTACAAATTAAAATAATGAAATTTCAAAAAAAAACAAATCAAGATACTTTTGTACATTTTTCGAAATAAATAGTTGGACGCAATAAGACTAGAACCGGCGATCGATTTTATAGACGACAAAACCAGTTGAGAAAATAAATAGTTTTATATAGGATTGAGATTTATTAATGTGAACTATTGAATTCTTTTGTATAAGTGATACTATTTCAAAATATGATCTTGATATTTTAAATTCTTATTTTATATAGATTATTGAGGATGTGTTTGTTGTTGAGCAGGTTGTTGCTGTAGATGTTGTTGATATTGCGCTAAAACCAATGCTTGATTTGACGTTAACGATAGCGCAGATGTTTGATTAGGTTGTTGTTGAGTTGTCGAATTTTGGGTCGTTCTGCCTAATAAATGTGCTGTACCGGAATTCGGATAAAATGGAAAACAGCCTGCCAATAGGTTATAAACCTCATTTGTATTCAGTTGATTTAATTGGTTGCCTAATGTATTATTAAAATTAGGTCCGAATTGACTCATTTGACTAAGACCAAGTTGAGTTAATGGACTGAGTGAAACCGCACATGCTGCTGCAGCTCTTTGACTATCCAATAAAAATGAAGAAAATGCTGGTGTTTGTCTGCAATAGCCATTCATCATAATCGCATCAATTGTTTCACTTGAAAATATTTGAAAAATTAATTAAAAATTGCAAATATGATTTCGAAATAAAAAAATGATTTTAAATTTGATAGAATCATGTTCTATCGTATTTGGGAATTCAGGTCAAAGAATAAATACGAATAATGATATTTGCTTAGTATAATTTTCATTTGATTAAATTTTATGAATCAAAACAAAAGTTTTAATCTGAATATTATTAAAATAAATAAAAAAAAATAAATAAAAATTAATAAATTCACTAATTTTAGAATCGAGAGAAGTAATTTTTTTTTACATAGAATTTGTTTTTTTCTTCTATTTTTATTAAAATATCTATCCATTTTTTCAAGTAACTTATGAATTGATTTCCGGTTTAATAAAAGTTTATGTAAAAAAATGTGTATAAAAATGTCTATATGAAAATTCTATAAATAAGCTGCATATGGTGTGATGAGAATCTAAAGATAAGGTCAAATCTAGTCGTAAAATTGTCTTCTCTCTTGATTATTAACCACAGCTGCTTGCCCATAAATCATTTCTAGTGCTTTAAAATTTTCTTCAAACACAATTCATCTAATCTACGGGTGGAGATATTAATTTCGTAGTCAAAAATTTAAAGGCCGATTTTTAGTTGAGCTTTGTTTAGGATTCAGGAATTTTGAAAACTTTTTTTTTTTAACTTTTAGAATCGAAACCAATAAAAGGTCAACTGAGCATTAATTTTTTATTTTTTTAAATCTAAAATTACAAATTTTTAAGTTTGAAATTATTTAAAATTACTTAAATTTAAACAGCCCATTGCAAAAATGACCTAGTGATTAAGATGTTAAAGATTTTACCAAACATTGCTCAAGCACTTTGAAAGTATATAAACTAGATATTTGATTGCAAAAGATATATCTTTAACATTATTAGACAAGATGTATTATCAAGATGACTTATTTAAATTTATTATCTAATGATTGTAATTGCATAAATTAAGTTTACCACACACACACATGTACACAGACAGAAAATAGATTAAATAGATGTATAGTAAACATTGCGTACATTATAATATAGGATGAAATCTATACTTTACGAACGTAAAAATTTAGAGTGTTATTCAAACTTAGTATTTTATGAACTATCGAGCCACCCACAGTGTTTTTATTCGATTATGAATAATGAATTGTAAAAATGTGTAAAAATTTAATGCAGTTCTTTACAAAGGGGGCGCGAACATGAAATTATTGAACTGATGTTGAATAATGCAAATAGTAATATACAGCATCGTTTCTCAAAAATTATGAATAACACTCATTTAATTACTTTTTGATGATACGAAGGTTATAAAATTCATGTCTCGAGATATATTATACTCGAGATAATTTTTTGAGATAAGTGTACAATTGATACGTCCTCTGAAAAATATTTGAAATGAAAAATTTTAATACAGCCGGAACGCAATCGGTTCATCTAATTGTCCAAGCAAAAATTTTCTAAAATTTACTTTTTGAATTTTAATCTGATTTATTTTTTAAATAAAAAAATTTTGTCAGTGAAAAACTATTTTTGAAAATTGAGAGTGTCCGAAATGTGGGTTACTAGTTATTTATTTCTGTATAATGTTTAAATGAAATTTTTTTTTGAAAAAAGCAAAAAATCAAGTGTCTAGACGTCATGAAATTATTTTATCACACAATTAATGACAAATTAAACTCGACTTGAAATTTCGGTATATATTTGACTTATTATCTAAGATAATTGTTTCATGGTTTGGATTTGTAAATAATTATTATAAAGTGATCAAATAATTATGTTTAAATTTAGCCTTAAATACTTTAGAATTTAATAAATAATGCGTAAAGAAATTTTCATAAAACGTATTTAGCAAAAGATATCAGGACTATAAACTACAAAAGTTGTACAAGTCGATCACAAAATTCAAAAAGTTCAAGTCTCTATATAAAAAAGTTGTTTAATTCAGATAACATGTTATCTTAAAATTTTTAATCAAAGATTTTTTAAGAAAAAGTAAGATAAAAAGTATGAAATAATATAATTTCAGGTAATGTCAGGCAGATTTTTGATATTTGGATAAACTATGAGTTATATTTGTCAAATTTTTGATTAAATTTCATTGATTCAATCAGATAACCTAATCATATTATTTAAGGTTTCAATAAAATATGATATCTATTGAGTGCTTCAAATGTAATAATTGTAGAATTAAATATATATTTGATTCAAAGCATAATTTATATAATTTTTAATTAATTATTTGAAAAAACAAGTAAGAAAACATAAATAATTAAAAACGTAAATTTTATGTGTCCAAACTTACCGATCCATATCACCAAGCCGTGAAGAGTCCCTAAATCCTTTTGCGAATGGATTTCGGTCAATTTTAAGTTTAGTGATCTGTTTATTCAAAAATTAAAAGAAAAAAAATTAATTAAGAAAATAAAAAAAAATAAATTCAACTCAGTTACGATTCTTAGAATTTTTATTTGGCAAATATCCCTATAAATATATATATCAAAAATGAAACTTCATTCACAAAGCATGTAAATCACAATAACTTTTATTATCTTTTTCAAAAAAAATCATCATTTATTTAAAAAAAAAATGGAGATTGAATAATGATAAAATGAAAATCTAATTAGAAATAAAAGCATTTAACACTTTGTATGGTTTGTTTTGGCAACATGTTAGATATTCATCACTTTTTATCTTTAACTGTGTGCTCGTCGCCTTAACACTACAAATTTTATATTTTCTATATCTCGTGAAATCGGTAAACTTTGAAGATATTTCTGTACTTAATTAAATAAGTATTAAAAAATTTAAATAAAAATGCACAATGCTAAAAGAGATACGAAAAACTAACAAAAGTTAATTTCAATCTAGCCAATTATATATAAAATAATATATTACTTAGCAAAAAAAACTCATGTATATTAAAAATAAATTTTAAGCTTAAAAACAATTTTCCAGCAGTGTGGATACACGAAACATTGAAAATCAGAAAATTATCTCTATATTACAATAAATGATATATCGGTCGTCGCGCTTATTTGATGTATAATTGGCACTGATTTTTTGTTTGTTTGAAATTTGTTACACAAATTTAAAGACCATTTTGAAATTTAAGATTTTCAGTAAAAAAAATTGACAAAGCTTAGGATAATTTTATTAAAGTACATTTAAAGATTTTGATCTTTATAGGCCAAAAAAAAATTGGCCTAACATTTAGATAATATGAAATTTCTAAAATTTCTGTGTTTAGTATTTAATTTTTTTTTTTAATGAGGGCGCATAAATATTGAGAAAATCCTTTACTTATTATTTTATATTTTTAAGAAAAATTCTTTAAAAAAAATTAAGAAATAAAAGCTCTTCCCTTTTTTCTAGTTATTTTGAGTTAAAAAGATGTTTTCTGGATATTATCATTCATATTTCGTTCAAAAAAACGAAAAATTATCTAAAGGTTTTAGAAAATATTTTGAATCCCGATTAAAAGTGTAATTTTATGTGAAGAGCATATAATAAACTGCCATGTATGAGTGTGCATAGCAAGTTATTACATTAAACCGATAATTAAGATGCTACACACATAAATGGAGATGGTTCATTTTTTTAAATTATTATAATTCTTGATATTTAGCTTTTGAACATAATATACATGTGAAAATATATTAAAACTAAATTCAAATGTGCAATGATCATGTAGATAACGTAATCACAAATAAAAGCTTGAAGAAATTAACTTCAAAAAAAATTTAAAGAATTTTTTTATTGTTTAAAACAATTAAAATTCTTAATTGAAATTTAGATTCAAAAAATTCGGTGATTTATTTAACATTATTATTAGAATCGCAACTATTATATTTCATCCGACAAATTAGATCAGATAGACATAAAAAATTTACTTTTTTAATAAAATCTTTTTTAAAATGAGTGTCAGAAAATGTTGGAGAAAATAACTTGAAAGAAAAATTATAATCTGGATAAAAACTTGTTTGAAAGCATTTAATTATTATCGAGAAGATAATGAAATTCTATCTAGATGATTGCTATTATTTATTTAAAAAAATGACAAAATTAATTTCAGTATTTTAACAACTTGCATGTTTACACCTCTGATGAATTTAATTTAATTATTTTGTCTTAAATTAATATTAGTACTGATGTGATTTAAGATTTTTACTACCTAATTTCGATATTCATTTAGTTATAAAATTTTTTCATTTCTCATTTCAAATAAATTATGAAACTATGAATTCTCATAACTTCAAAAGATTTCTTTTTTTTATAGTATTCTTGTCAGAAGAAAAAATACTTTGATCAACTTCATCATTTAGAGATATACATAATCAATGATTCAATATAAAATGTTTGAAAAACTTAATCAGTATATAATTTTTAGATGATCTTTTGATTAAATTTTGAGTGATTTTAAATCGTATATTACAACAAAAATAAAAAAATAATTTTTTTTACATTTTAATATTTTAGTTGTTTGGCCTAATTGAATAAAATAAAATTCGATTTTGAAATTTAAATCTAGAAGAAAACGAATTGAGGGTGGCTGGTTAATAATTTAGGAATGAATCTGAAATTACCATTAAAATATTTAAAATTTTTATAATTTTATTTGTTTAAATAGCTAAAATCTAAATGTCATTTAGTGGTTCAGGAAACACTGTTACTATATGCAAATGACCACTTATTTAACTATTAGTCTCATGAATATTCAAATTGTCATATCGGACAAAGTGAACTTGCATTTAATAACAAATTTTAAAATAAAAAAAAGTCGTTCGAATAAATAAGATTTGAAACTCATTATTTGATCAATTTGAATATTATAATTATGTGAAATTTATAACGAATTTATTAGATTAGACCATTCTACTTTTGAATTCAAAATAATTAATATTTTTCCAAATTCAAAATATTTTTTCATAATAAAATATTAAAAAATGTCTGGTAAACATTATTTAAAAGGAGAGTATAATGAATCACACGCTTGGAAAATATTAAAAGTAAAAAAACAGTTTCAGTTTTTTGAAAAGTTTCACTCAAATTAGGCGACCAATTTGAAATTTATCAACAACTAGAAAAGATCTTATATTTGAGATATCTTGTAAATGTTTTGGTAGATTAGTAAAATAAGAGTTTTATTCATTTTATAAAAATCAATGTAAGAAGCTTAGGCTTTAGAAATCAAATTAAAGTAAGTGAAAAAAAATTCAACCAAAAATTAAAACTTGAAAAGAGAGTGCTCTTCTAATAGATTGATTGCCTCTAGCACCTGCTAAATATTTCAAAAAAAAATATAGAAAAATTTTATTTTTTTTTGAGTAGAAATCCNNAATAACTTTTATTATCTTTTTCAAAAAAAATCATCATTTATTTAAAAAAAAAATGGAGATTGAATAATGATAAAATGAAAATCTAATTATATTTTTTTTTGAGTAGAAATCCTTTTTCAGATATCGAATTCAAAATAACTACTCTATCACTTTTTTGCATGAACTATTCACACTAAATTTTCTATACTCAAAATATTAAGCTGAATGCAAGGAAACATCCTGCTGCTTTTATTTAGTTTAAATATACTTATTGTAATTTAAGCAAGAAATCATTCTAAATCATCTAAAGATCTATAGCTGTCGCACATTAATCATTATAAATTTAATCAAAAAGGAGAAGACTGCGAATCTCCAATTTGTAGATCGAATAATTTTTTCAAAATATTTGATGGAAAATAAAAGATAAAAATTACAAATTATGAATAAATGTCTTGATTTCCTAAATAAAAAGTTTTCTATTCAAATAATTTTGATTATGAAAGACATTGAAATTTTAATTTTTTATTTGAAAATTTTGTTTGATAATTAGTATTTATTGATAAAAAATATCAAAATTGAATACCTAAAGATACTTACAAGTTGGTTTTGATATGCTAGAAAAAAAAAAAAATTAGATATAAAAACATAATATTTATAATTTTATTTGAGAATACCTGTTACGGCGATAAATATATTTTCAGGGAAAACAAAAGTACGATACAATTCGTTTTCGAGGTCCGTGATTTGAGCATTTATACTATCTTTTCTCATTATTAAATGAATACGAGGCTGATAACGATGCATTGAGTTCAGAACAATCTGTTGAAAAAGAATAGATTATTTTCAATAAGACAAATTTAAAATATCAAATACTAATTAAATCTAAATATTTGTAAAAAATCCAATTATTTGAAAATTTTTACTTTCATTTTATCGATATTTATTGATACAAGTTAATATGTTTAAAGATTAATCAACAACATTTTGCACAGATCAAGACATTTTGGCTTCTAGATTTTTAAGAAGTGATGATTAAAATTTATTGATACTATTAATCGATTTTCAAAATAATATAGATTAATTAAGATCAAAACTGATCCATAATATGCCTTCCATATACACTTCACAAAATGAGAATTTTGTGCAATCAAATAGACATTTTAAACGTCAATCATACGTATATATTCATGTAACAAAAATAAAAGACTTCAAAATTGAAAACAAGCTTGAATGAATTGCAGCCTAAACATATATTAGTTAAAATATAAAAACTTTCATTAAATAGAATTTTAGTTAGCTAAATAAATACATTCCTAAATAAACACATCTCAAATAAAATTTATTTAGCAGTAATATGATAGAAAAATCGAAACGATGCATTTAGAAGTTAAATTTAATAGATACATAAAGTTAAAATTAAATGGAAGTATACAAATTCAATAAAAGTTTGACGCTGACCACCATCGAAGTTCATGGGGTTAGGTATTTTAAAGCAATTTTTGTTTAGATAATTTTTCTTTGCATTTAACAAATGTAAGCATATAGAATTTTCGATTATTAGTTCTATTTTTCCCAAAAAAATAAATAAGACGTTTTTCCATTGAAACAATTTAAATGTAAAAAAAATGTGAAGGTAAACATGTAAATTTTTCATGTAATAATCGCTAGTCTAATCGTTACAAATAAAATTTAAAAATTTTTTAAAAATTGAACGCTTTCTTTGCGCGATTCAAATTTCTTAAAATAACAAAAAAAGCACAAAATTTTTGTTCTTTAATTAGAAAGATACCGAGAATATTCGCGAATTATAAACTTGCAAAAAAAAAATTAAAGAGTGAACAACACCTCTCAAATCATTTCGCAATTTATGTTCGTGCTCTTCAACAATTTTATTCTTCAATTTTTTTATTTTTTTTTCATTTTTTTTTTACTTATTACTCACTTATACTTTCAATTTGATCTACATGATTTGAAATTCTGACTAAACGAATTTTTTAGCTGAGCACTCAGCTAATTGTCTTTTCTGATCCTTCGGCAAAACGAAAATTTTGAGGCTAATTATTTATGTGTGTGTTCATTCATCAAAATTAGTTTGACTGTGAAGAACGTTTAATTCAATTATCTGAAGAGAGGTGCAGACTCGGCTTTTTAAAACAATCAAACAAGTTACCTGTAATCACGTTTCAAAAAAAATGCGAAATTATAATTTCCCGGCACATGACTATTGAATATTCAGAGAAAGCATCATTATATCATCACATTAAGCACATAAAAATTGAATTATTCAAAATTTATTAATAAATAAATATAATTTATAGATAAATTTTGTAGATTTCATTAAGAATTTTAAAAAATATACAAGAGATCTCTACAAATAGAAGAAGAAAATTTTCATTTCATAAATTCATATATATTGTTAGTCATGAAAAGGGAAAAAAAAAATCTTGAAAAATCAGTGTAAGAGACTATTAAAGTAAGTACCTCCTCCAAAATCACACTTTTCGCCTGAAGTGTCTGCGATGAGGTCGCCAAAGCAATTAATACAGGCGGCTTCTGGTTTTTAATATACATATTGAATAATTTGCAAAGAAAAATTTTTGTTTCATCAGAATTACTTAGTGTGAGAATGTATATTTGTTGATTATCATTTGCAAGCTGTTCTTCCTTTTTTATAATATAGAATCAAAATGAGGAGAATCAAATTAACCCAAAATCGTTCTTCTCTACCAATTAATTTTTAAAGTTAAAGAACATTAATAGAATTAAATTGATACCTTAGAAATCTATGATTTACCCTGGTCCTAGAGTTAGTTGATATTTATAATTATGAGTTTTATTTTTGGTTAGCATCAAAATTTAAAAATATGGAAAAAACAATAAAGATTTGGATATACGCTTCAATAAAAGTATTGAATTGTTGAATTAGAACGAAAATGAGCTCCGAAAAATTTCGAATTGTTTACAAGTGTAATTGAAAAAAATTGCGTAATAAAATTTGTTCCTTTTTTTTTCTTTCAAATTAGCATACGCTTTGGTGCACAAACACGATAAACATGAATATGCCTATTGTAAAGAATGATAAAAAAAAAAAAAAAAAATATAGATAGTAGTGAAGAGTAATAAATAAATCTACAAAAAAAAAAACAAAATTTTTCTATATTTTTTTTTGAAATATTTAGCAGGTGCTAGAGGCAATCAATCTATTAGAAGAGCACTCTCTTTT
>BLXL01010585.1:0-15388 GCA_023170135.1 Acarapis woodi
TTACTTGTTTTCTCTTTATTATCATTATTTTTCTTTGGATCATTGAAGTATTTTTTTTTCTTAATTTTTTATTTTTAAATATAAATCTATTTTTATATGTTTTGCTCGATTTCGGGTTAATATAAAAAACAAGATATTGTGATAAGATACTATCGAAATTTGCAAAGAGTATTTTAATATTTCAGTTAAGAAATTAAAAAAATGTGTTTTTTAATTTGTGAATAGCTTTGTTTTGTTCGATTAATTTGCTTTCTGTAATCATTTTTCGAGAAATAAATTTTTAATTAATTCATTGATGAAATTTTCAATAAAATCTTTTATCCATGTTTTTTTTAATCTTAAAATGCATTATTTTTGTAATGTTTATTGTTTTAAAAGATTAATTGCATTTTAAATGCGTTTGGAGATGATATTTATCATTTAATAATGTTCTGATTGATTTCACCTAGGAACCATGTATCTTAAGGATAAATTTCATTTCTTTATTTATTATTATTCATATTAACAGCAAACATGAAATTCGCATAGTTTCAGAATCAAATCGAGCAACTAATTTAAATTAGTGCATGGGCGTTTAATTTTATAGAATCAGCGTGTGTGCTAATTTACATTACTTATTGCATAAGAAATGTGCATCGTGACTTTTTCTTCAATATTTTTTCCGACTTCTATATAAAAAAAATTTAGAAAGCCCTTTGATTCTACTTGTATAATTTTTAGATTAATTCACTTAAAATCTTTGTTTATTTCATCGTCTTTATAAGTTTTTTATATTGTATTTGGCAAACACATTTACTTTAATTTATTTTTTTATAACCCAATATATCGTAATGATTTTTTGCATTTTAAACTAACATCTTGAATCCGTTATTTATTCAAAAAAAAAAAAGATTTTGTGTAAATCTACGATATTTCAGCCTATTTTTTAATTTATACATTTGTTTATTTTTTTTCAAATGTGATCAATTCAAAAAATTATTTAAATCATAATATCTATCTAATCGACAATTTTCTCTAATCAAATTTTTTTCAGAAACGTAAGTCAAAACATGTCAGAGAATAGAACAGCAAAAAGTAGAAATGAATTAAAGAAAAATCAAATTATTAATGAACAAATAGCCAAAATTCAGAAAGATACTCAAAAACTTATAGAACGTACTATTGATGGTCATCCTGCAAGTGTGAACGTAGTCAAGATATCTGAAAATAAGCTTATCATTGAGGTGGATGTAAGTATAGTTTAGCCTAAATGTTATTATGAATCTAAATATTTAATTATTTTCTATTTTCGAAATATGAATAAACATAAATAGTTAAACGCATTTAATCTTGATTGCTTTGGAACAGAATCAGCTGAATCCGATCACCCTGACGACAGTACAACGAATGAGGCGAAAGATAATTCATTAAACAAATCAATAAAAAATGATTTTACTCATCAAGCATTGGCTGACCAATCAAATGCAGAGAATGTTGAATGCGATGACAGGCCCATTTTAAAAGGAATTCTAAAGTATACTAACAGTTGGAAAAAAAGAACTCTTTCTGAATCATCATTTGACAATAGCTCATCATTTACAGATCATGATGAGGAAGATGATAACAATTTTAGTTTGTTAAATGGCGATTTAGAATGTTTGGGTGGTGATAAAACATGTAAGAAAGTAACATTCAACAAGCAAATTTCGTCAAAACTTTTTTCTAAAAATCAACGTACGATCGAAGCAAAACCAAAAAAGAAAGGCAAAAAAAAGAATATAAATAAGAAAGCAAAAAATAATGATGCTAAAATCATTGGGCTTAAGAAATCATCTACAAATCAACCAAATGGCGAAACTGAAATTAAAAATTTAGATGTTGAAAAAAAATGTGAACACATATCAATCGATGAATTAAGTTTTTTGGTCTGCAGCTCAGATTCAGATGCAGATAATTTATCAGGTGCTAATGAAAATGATAGTGTTAACAATGCAGATGTGTCTGACAATTTAACAAATGATTGTATTTTTAACGATCCATTAAAGAATAGTATTCAAAATGATGAGGATATTCTCTCAGAACAAAAAATTGATTGCAATTCTCTTGACAAAGAAAACTGGTCGGAAGTTAAATCGTCAAAAAAAATGAGGAAAAATCGTAAACGTAATGATTCGGGTAACAGTGATAATAATTCAACTAATTTGGAGCAAAATAATTGTGATAAACAAATAAGCAAACAAATGAGCTTAGAAATTAAAAATGCATTAGAAATTAAAGTCAGTTAAAGTATGGGTATTAGAATTATCAGCTCCTGTCTCTTAATCTAAAATTATTGTGAGACTGTGAGTCAGTTTTAATTTAGTTTAAAAATGTTGTCATATTTTTATACTTTTTCTTCTAACTTTTATTAGAGTCATTTTGATCTAAGATTAAAATTATTCAAGTTATAACATTTCTTTGAATTTTTAATCAGTTTTATATATATTAGATGTAAAATTGAACTTAGTGTGATATAAAAACAATGCTTTTTTTGACCAATCTGTTAAGTGATCACTTGGTGCATCAAAATTTTTTTATAATTTTTTTTTTAATCATTGCATCATAAAATATGTTCCTAAATTAAATTTATCATCTCAATTCTACATAAGAATTCTTTTTCAAAATTATTATTTTATAGAACATATTTAGAATTTTTTTAATGTTTCTTTTTATTATTTTCTTTAAAATTTTTTTTTTCCCAAAATTCTATTTCTCTAAATAAATTGAGATAAAAGGACAATTAAATCATAAATCAAATTTTATTTAAATTGAAAAATTCAAATTATAAATTTGATTTTATTCAACAAAAAAATCGATAGACTGAGATAAAATTTTGCTTTCTCAAGCCAATAAATTTTATTGATTTTAGTAACGATATATTTTCATTTATTAAGTTGCTTTATTTTCAGTTTTAGATTATAACCATTTTAAATATTTTAGTATCAATCATGTGTATGACATCTTTTAATTACCTGTTGATTTTTTTCATTCGTAATGATTTAATAAAGTTACAAATATTTATGCACATATTAAAACATTAGTCGACAATTTTATTTCAATATTTTTTTTATGATTTTAAAATTTATTAAATAAAAGAAAAAATTTTGAAATGAAAAATTTAGATTCCTTAGTAGTTGAGTCCCGGAAGTTTCGAAAATTTCAATCAAAATAACAAAATCTTTTTAAAAACAACAATCATTGATTGGGAAATTTATCATTAATTATAAATGAGAATTTGAATGGATGAATCGAATCAGATACCAGACATTAAGTGCTTGTTTTGTTCTTGAAAATTAAGCCAATTTTTAATTTAATCATTTTTTAAAGAAAGATTCTAATTTCATTTCTAATACCGTACATATATTTTAAACGAATGACCGATAAAATGGAGAAAAAAATAATTAAGAAATTACTGAATGTGATCTATCTGAACGTAATTAGTAAATTATTAGATAATGAAATTATCCAATCTTTATGTCTTATAATTACCTTTTATTCTAATGATTATCTATTTGCACAAATCTATTATTATAATTGAATTGAAGAAAAAAGCTAAAAAATACATTTTCTAATGAGAAGTTGTTTTAAATTCAATCAACTGTTTTGAAATAATAGATCGTTATAATCAAAAGAATTAAAGTGATGATTTTCAATAATTATACTGTTATCGGTTGAATTTGTTGTATCATTAAGATTATTAATGACTTGATCTTGAGTTTTTTTAAATGCATTTGATGTTTGTTCAGGAAAGGTGGGTGTGTGCATGGATTGTGTAATTGTACTTGCAAATTCGTCATCAAAATTCGTATCAATCGTTAATCTATTCGTATCGATTTCCATATAATTTTGATCATGAATAATATCTTGATTTGAGTTCTCTTTGATATCAGAATATGATTTGTTATAAGTACATTCTAGATCAAAAAAATCAGGTACTTCCATCAGAAGATCAAAATCTAAATTGAAATCAACTTCTGTTTTTATATTATTTGATGAAGTTAAATTTCTATTTGTTTGATTTAATTGATTGATTTGGTTAGTGATAGTCTGATTTTCTTGTTTACTTTCATTAGCCGATTGATTTAGTTGAATACCTTGATTAATAAATTCAATTTCCATTTGATGAGGAGATGTATGACTAATTGTTTGATTGCACATTTTATTAATACAGCCATTGATTGATGAATTAATTGATGAATAACAATCGGTGCTATTCGCATTAATACCTTGATTAGATTCATAATGAAAGGATGCAAATTTTATCGAATCAAGTGATGAAGAATACTCATTCATTGTTTTGATTTTCAATTTTTCAGGTGAATTAGTATCAAGTGAATGTGTTTCATATGATGATGGTATTGCATTAAATGTAATGTTGGGGTAAATTTTAGATAAGTGATGAATATTATCACGGCTTTCTTCAGTTATTATCTCTTGTTTGAGCATATTATGATCAAATTCTATATTCTTACTTAGATTTGATTCGTCTAATTCTAAAACCGATCCTTCTTTTTTCGCATGTTCATTGATTTCATGTACATCATTAGAGATTTTGATATCAATGTTTTTCGTATCAACTATCCGAGGAAATTTTTGAATGCTATCGTGTGAATCATTTAGTATAGAATTTTGGTTGTTGAGAATGGTTGTCGTTTTCGTTTTTGTCAAATATGAATTAGTTGCGTCATTTGAATAATTAACGTTTATAATGTCATTTTTTGACAGTTGTTTATTCAACAAATTTTTCGATTCGTTTGATCTATCTATATTCATTACGGATCTTGCAAATATCATATTCGATTTTCGATTATTTTGTGTTAAATTATCATTTGAATCATTCTCATGTTCTCTTGTTGATAAATTTTTCAATTGTCTAGTAGCTACTTCATAAGGTGGAGGTTTTTTATCGATTAGTAAAGTTGATGTTGTAAAACAATTTTGAGGTGATAAATTTTGAAGATAAGAATTTTCTATTAAATTATTTGTGTTGTTAAATGTATTTTGTTTTTCAAGTCCAGACGAATAAGTGTCTTTTGGTTCCGATTCATTAGATCTAGTAGCTTCTGTTTGTACATAATTGGTCCGTGTTTGCAAATAAGATAAATTTTGTAAATTTGTCATGCTACAATTTATTTCATTACTTTTATTCAGTAAATTAATTTTCGACTCATTAGATCCATTTTTTTTTTGATTATTTGTATAACAGGTCGAATTGTCTTTTAAATTATTATTATTATCATTGTTTACATTGCTAGTTGATAGACTAATTGATATTTTTTTATTAGTTGACTTCAATTTGGTCTGCTTTGAATTTTTGACGACTTTTTGAGGTACTTTTTGCAATTGATTTGATGAGACTACTAGTTCAGAATCTGATAAATATTGGTCAATTTTCATTAATAGATTTGAATTATCTTCATTTGATACATTTGTACTATTAAAATTATTTCTCGAACTAGCTGAATAATTAATATTATTTGAATTTATTGAACTTGTTGAATTAACAAGGTTCAAGGATGTAGTTGAGCTGGCAGTAGAAATGATCGTATTAGTTTGTGATGAATTATTTGTTGCAACTAGACCACAATTTGTTGTGGCAAGCTGAGTTGAATAGAAAAATAGTTGTGGGAAATTATTACTTGGCTGTAGAGTCCAAGTAGCTGGTTGACTAGCGGGTTGTAAAATACGATTGTTCGATGTAAGCAAAGCAGTAGGCTGTGTGAACAGCTGAAGATCGTTTGTATTTAAGGCAGGAGTAGATAGGAAATGTATTTGTTGATTATTAGAATCTTGATTTGTTAGGGGTGTAGCGTTGAGCGACGATTGAGCAGCGGTAGAAAATTGTAGAAATGGATTCGCAAAATGTAATTGAATATGTTGTAATTGCGGTTCTGAAATACGTCGTGGTTTACTTGATTGCTCTTGTCTTGTAGTTGCAAGATCAATTGTTTCTAGTGGTTTTCTTGATGTTCCAGGAATGAACCCTGCATTCGGAGTCGTGTTAAACGTTGATCCAATGACAGCAGCCGGATTTTGCGATGTTAAAAATGTAGTTCCAAATAAATTTGAAGCATCTGACGGTGTGATTGCTACATTGGCAAAAGTAGTTACCGGCATACTACTTATCGAATTCGTATACAAGTTTGAATTGTTACTTGTTGTTACAGGTATGATCGATGTGTGATTTGATCGTGCATTCGACAAAGTTTTTGCGGATGTTGAATCAACATCTATCGACTCAACTGATGATAGTGGACTATTAGGACATTTAATTAATCTAAATTTTGAAACATAATTCTTAAGACGTTCAATTAAAGCAGTTTTAGAACCAGAAATAGGTAAATTAAATCGTTTAAGCTCATTTTTCAAATCGTTCACTTTCATTTCTTCAATCTTATTTATATTCGTGATATTGTCCACTACAAATAATGATAAATCATTTTTATTTAATGATGTTTTATTATTATTTAAAGTAGGAGAATCAGATGTGTTTAGCGTTGATGTTTTGTTCGCTGATATATCATTTTTTTCAGATTGATCTTTATTTTTCGATACAAATTCTTTGCAAATTTGCAAAGGGGAATTAGGTTGCGAATTATTTATTGATTTTTTTACTGTTATTGAGTCATCATTTTTAGTACCATTCGTTGTGATGGACGACAAATTTTTCGTTTTATCATGTTCTTTATAATTTAGTGATTCCATATGCTGATAAGCTATCTGTTGATTACTTAATTGTTGTTGCTTTTTTTGCATTTCAAGTTGTAGTTCTAATCGTAAGTATAGTTGTTGTTGTTGAAGTAATAATTCATAGGCAGTTTCAGTTCTTGAGCAGTCATTAAATGTGCTTTGCTTGATCGCATTTGAAGGACCCTTCAGATTTAAAAGAAATTTTAATTTTTTTTCTATTTATTAATTAGCAAAAATGAAAATATACTTACTTTATATTCGTGAAATTTAATTATTTTATTTTTGGTTTGTATTTTAATCTTATTTTTTTTCGATTTACTATTAATCAATGCTTTGCTATTGGGACTATTATTTGCTAGTGAAAAGTTATTCGACAATTTGTTTAATTTTTGGTTAGATTGCAAGAGGTGATTTAATTGAATTTTTTGATTTTTGAATTGATTGATTTTTTGATTTGATTGTTTAGTCGGCTGGTTTGTTATCTTTTGATTTATTAGTCGATCTTGTTCAATTGATTTTTCAGTTCGTGATGATTCTAATTTATCTTGTTCTTGAAACTCTCGACCAATGTCTAGATTCGATATTAAACTTTCTTCATTTTCATTCGAACTATCGAGTGAATATGATGAACAAGTATGATTTGAATCATCATTTTCTTCTTCATCTTCAGCATCTAATTCGGCCACCTTATTTACAACAACCACACCTGTATTTGTTTCATTTGATTTGCCACCTAATGCTTCAATTAAGCCTGTATCCATATCCACAAAATTAGTATTTAAATCATTTGATTTGATCAAATCATTGCAATGATGATTGAAGTGATAATTATTATAATTTTTCAACACTTGTGGCTTAGCATTTTTTTGTTCGTTTAGTGTTTCTGCTTTTTGATCTTTTTTTAAAATCATAAAACTTGGTTGTGGATATTTGATTGTTTCACCACATGAAGTGGGCTTGAACTCAATAGTCTCTACAGCTTGTTTGACCGCTTGACCAATTTGCAAATTTGAAGGCATCAATATATTACCTTTAATAAGTTCCAATGGACCCGGACGATGTGATAGTCGTTCGTTTAGATTGTCAGCAAGTTTTGCTTTTTTTAACTGTTGTTGTTTTGCAATTAACATAGGTGAAATATTTGTATCTTCTAATATGTGATGTTGTATCAATTCTTGTCGATTTGGTCTATTACTTATTTTATGTTTTAAGTAATCCTCTGTGCGTGCTCGTTCTGATTTTTTTGTTTGCTCGTATAAAATAGGCGATTGTCGAAGCGCTGATAAGTTATCATTTCATAAAATTGGTTGACAAAAGGCAAAAAAAAAATATGAGTATTTCTTCAAAAAATTTAGAATCTAATAGTCTAGAGATTTTGTAAATTTCAAACTTACGTGGTATGATTCCTTGATCTATCAGCTGACTAATTGGTCTTCTTACCATTAGTTTGATTTGTAGTTGCTCTTTGTTTTTAGCCATTTGTTGTTGAATTGATGACGTATCTATTTCACGTATCGGAAGGTCAACTATTTCTTCCATTTTTACTTTTATATTTAATAATTATGAATTTTTTTTTATTCTTATGTTAATGAGTTATTTGCTTCTCAAACTGCTTCATTAAATTTTAATTATAAATAATGATAATAGATAGAAATTTTGATCTATTTTTTTAGTGCTTGTTTTTATTGAGAATAACTACTCTTTTTTTTTTTAACTCATTTTAATAAAAATTGAAATTATTTTCAAACGATCAAGATTTCGAAAATTTCACACAACATAATCAAGTGGTTAATAATTAGATGAATTAATTTACAAATGATTTAAGGCGAAAAAGTTCTTTTGATGACTTAAAAGTGATAAAAAATTTGAAACGGGTAGTCATTCAAGCACTTATTTTTGCAAAATTATTAGTCTCTAATCAAAAAAATCTAAATAGCTTCTAGTGATTCTAGATCACTCATAAGCTTATTATAAGATAATTTGCCTAACACACACACCGGAAGGCCCAAAAAGAAAACAAAAACAAATCAAATGATAGATAAATGTAGATTGACCAAAATAATTTAGACATCTAAAATTTCATCTGTGGGCATATC
The DNA here is from genome assembly GCA_023170135.1 of Acarapis woodi. Taxonomy (NCBI): domain Eukaryota; kingdom Metazoa; phylum Arthropoda; class Arachnida; order Trombidiformes; family Tarsonemidae; genus Acarapis; species Acarapis woodi. The sequence continues at coordinate 8,805 of BLXL01010585.1, forward strand.
ATTTGTCTTGGGTTAAAAAAAAAATTGACTTAATTGAAAAAGCTAGTTGGGCGCCTTGTTTACTTGACGAATTAAGGATTAACGAATATATAAAATCTATTTAAGAGGTGGTAAAAATTTTTCAAACATTTAATTTAGAAGCCAAAACAAAATTATGTTAAAATATATCTCGTTGATCTATTAAGAAAAAAATTTAAAATATATTTCAAAAATATATTAAGTAAAAAAGAAAATTCTAATAAAAAGTGAACAGCATTTTCTTTAAAATTCTTATTCATTTTAAATATACATTTTGAACTTGCGAAAACATTTCTTAAATCTTAAAATTGTAATTTATATCTAAAATCTTTCTTTTTATTCTTTTCATCTTTTGAATATATTTTTATCAGACTAAATACTGTTGACTATGTTTATCATCGAGGCTGCGGGTTTTTCACACTTTTCTCATCTTATTTTAACTAAATTACTGTCAAGCAGGAACACAATTTAAATCACTATGGTTACTTTTAGCATCTTAATATTTACTGCATAAATTAAATAAAGATTTTATTCTGTCTTATCTCGATAACTGGTCGTTTTTTTTTTTTTGTTTTTTTTTTCAAAAAAGACGAATTATTTTTCCTGTCTAATTTTGCTCTAAAATTTTATCTTTGTCTTATGCATAAAAGTTTTGACTAAACTATTGACGATTTAGAAGTAGCACAACTCATTTTGTAATTTATACTTTTTGGTGAGGAGAATTAGGAACTTTTTTTAAAAAATATTTCGTTCGAAAATTTTAATACATTGCATTGTGCTTTCGGTTCTATAAAATTCCTACTCTATATAAATAATTTAAAAAAATGTATCCAAGGCATACTAAAAAATCTTTTCAAAATAATCTGTTTGTTCTGTATTATAGTTTAATTTTTCTCACATTTCAAATCTCGATGTTAATTGAAAATTTTTATTCAGAGCATCATTCAAAATGTTAAAATTTTCGATTTCGATGAACCATTTGCGATTTTTATGAAATAACATCATTTCTCAAAATCAGTTTATTAATCTTATCTATTGATTAGGCTCTCATTTTGCTATTTGGATCAGAGTTTTAGTTAACAATAAAAATGATCGATATCTTAGAAATATTTATACTTTTGAAAATTCTGTAATCAGATAACTTCTAATATATTGAAAATTAAGCATAAATCAAGGTTTCTTCAGATTACAATGAATCTTTTTTTTTCGATTAAAATTTTTTGATAATTGAATTATTATAGTCTTGCTTTTTCTCTTAGATTAATAAAAAAAAACACTGCTTTTAAAATATTCTCTTTTAAAAAGTATTTCAATGTGCAACTTGTTTAAATTTAAAACCTTGAAATAATTTTTTTTAAAAAAATTTTCTTATTTGCAGATTAAACAATAGGCAATTATTACTTATCATGAAATTTAGTATATTAATTCAACTTCCGGTGCTCTCAAAATTTTTCTAAAAATAAGATTAAATTTGAAAAATTTCGAGAGTTTTTAAAATCTTAACATAGCTCTGATTAACAAACATTTTTTATTTTTCTTATTTTTTTCATCATCTATTCATTTTTTTCATACGTTGTTCGACTATGACTAATTCAGTTAGCAATGAAGATTTTTTACAAAAATTAAAACAATTGAAGAAATCTGTTTCTATTACAGTAATTTGCAAAAGATTGAAGACAATTTTTAAATTTTCCTGTATAAATTTTTATATGAATATTTAAATATTTTTTTCTAGCCTGATTCAATCAAATTTGACAGTGGCCTAATATTCAAGAGTTTATTTTACAACATTATCGTCTAAATTAATATAATGAAATAATACTATAAGCGATTTCCGTCATAAAGAAATAGCTATTAATATCCAATGAATATTTTTCTTTGTGACAATTGTGCATGACAATTCAAATTTGGCTCGAGATTTTTATCAACATTTTTCACATTCAGGCATATTTATTTTTAAAAAAAAATTTAATTTATTCATCGTTGGTATGATTTTCGTTAAAGAAATACAAAATGTTATTAATTTGATGAGATTTTTTTTGTAAAGGGTAAAAAAATTTTTAATTCAGGTGTTAAATAGAAAATTCATTAAGTGATTAATAAATAAATGTATGAGTTATCTAAAAAAAATATATATTTTGTTTTTCAATTATTTCTGACGTTTAAGCCAATTCGCACAATCTGTTTCCGAGACTCATTTTTAAAAATAAATTAGGAACAAAAATTAAATGGAACAATTCTAGTACATAATTCAATATTTTAATGCTATTGAAAATTCTTTTTCAAAATTACATAACTATTATTTTTAAGAAAAGTTTTTAACACAAATAATTGATTCACTGAAAAAAATATTTTAAAATAAAATCTATTAAACTTTCTAATATAAGAAATTATTTAATATCTAAGTTTTCAAATTTGACGGAACAAAAATACTGCCAAAAAATTTGGAAATCGACCCATAAAAAAGTATCGTCTTTTTTGAAAAAATTCTTAATTGACCGATTCTGTTTAGCTAATTTTTTCTAGACATTAGAAAAGAAAATTTTCAAATAAATAATTGCACTTTATTGCCACAAAGTATTTATTTAGTTTTTTCGTATATGATAATGTATATCATATATATCGTGTATGGATATCTGGAAATGTGGCCTAATTTAACATGTTAATTTATTATCAATATCTTACTTAATGAAAGTTTATGACATAAAAATTTTTGATTAGTGAGATTATATGACCGCTAAAATTTCTCAAGTTTATTAGCATGACATAAAATATGCAACTTTTATGTTGTTTTTTAAATCGAAATTGTCGATCCAAATTATTTGAGTAAAAAAAATACGTTTAAGAATTTTTAACTCAAATTTTGAATTTTTCTTAAAAAAATTACCAAAAAAAAAACTTGATTTAATTATGAATATATTTCTTTTTCCAAAATAATGATAAATTGAAATAATTTTTTTAAAAAATTTAATTTCATTAAATGAACAAGTAGTTGAAACATTCAATTCAATAAAGAATTAAATCAGAATTAATTTTTTAAGAAGTATATGCCAACTAGAATGATTAAAAAAAAAGTGAAAGGAATTCGGTTATATAATTTTAAAAAAAAGAATTTGTTGCATAATTATTTAATATTTTCATGCAAATGGCATGAAAGTATTTAATACAAATACGAAGATCTCTGGTTTAGGAGTAAGTAAAAATATCTGATTTATTTTTGATAAACATAAACGAAATATGGTTCTTTGAAGAATATTTAAATAAAAAATTTTAGTTATTAGTCTTTGAACGCAAATTCAAAATGAGAAATTTTATGTATGAGTATGAAAATTATCTAATTTTCAGAATGAAAAGAGTATACACACGATTTTTCAAATGTGTAATGCTTAATTATATAATTTGTGTTATAAATATCATTTACGATTGGAAGAATAAGTAATGCAGATTCTATGTCAGTTCACAAATCAACCTAAATGATATATTAATAATATAATTTAATATTTAATTAATAAAGAAACTATTATTAAATCTAATTCTAATAGGTTTTTTAAAATAAGTGATAGACAAAATCAACTTAATGAAGCGGGTGACAAGATATACAAAAAAAAATTTCCCTTTTTTTTTAATTTACAATAAATTAGCAAACATGTTACATACTATGAGTAACTATTAAAATAGTTTATTTGAAATTTATGATTTCATTTTCAATTAATATTTCAAATATTTTTTGGTTTCTTTAATTTGTAGATAGTGATTCAGAATTTTCAGTCATTTTCATTATTCAATTATAATTATGCTCTGATTTTCATAATATCCTGTAAGTTCTTTTATCAATGGATATGATTCTTGCTAATAAATTCAACTTAAATATTCGATGATAAAATACGATAAAAAATAAAACAACTTTTCCGAAAATATTTTTAAATACTTAAATCATTATTACTCACTTTTAAAATAGTTTTCCAAATTTTTTACTACTATATTTAAATATATGCATTTAGGAGTACTTAATAATTTTGATTCAAACTCAAAAACCTAGCTAAAATTTTTAAATTGATTCAAATCGAAAAATGTGATCATTCACACCTCATACATATTATTCAAATGAAATGGTTAACATGAATTTTTCATTTTGAACATACAAGTAAAATTTTTAAAACGTTTCAAATATTCAGCTGAATTAGCACCAATTATAAATCAAATTATAATTATTTACTTTGGCATCAGAAAATTTGATATCTTGATCATAAATAATGAAAAAAAGAGTGAGCAATTTCAAAATGACTACTGTTCTTCTCATTAATTAATCTAACCTAAAATTTTTAAAAAATTAGCAATACGCATCAAATTAACAAAATTTCTCACAAATGACTAGCTAGCTATATGGGAGTAATGATTTCAGAATATCCAAAAATTGAAAATATTAAAAAATTTGCAAAGTATCTGAAATTATATACACTTTAACGTAATTGAAAAATACAAAACATACAGTCGTGATTATTTTTATGCTATATATTAAAACTGTTTTGTATGATACTTTTTTAAATCATAAATAATGTCGATCTGAAAAAATTTAGTCACTAAAAAATTTTTTTTTATCAGTAACATTTAATAATATATATTAAACAGATTAAAAGTCGATTTTATTTATTTTCGATATATTGGGAACATATTTACATCAAGGAAAGCTTAATAGGAATTGAAAAATTCTATTATCGAACATTTGTAACTAAATTATCTATAAAATAAATAGATTATACTAATAAAAATAAAATTCTACTCTTTTTTTTTAAACATACTTTTGATTAGTCAAAAGTTCGATTTTAAATTTCTTTGATAAAATCAGCTACAAATTTTATTAAAATATTAATTATTTTATAAAACTATAATTTATATGTATATTGTTGAAATTAAATTAATCTATTATAAGCATATGTATTTGAAGAAATTCGAAAAAATGTAATTTTTTTTTAAAGGAATATGACAAATAGAATATTTTGGTTTTATAAAAAAAAACTGAAATAAATAGTATTTTTTAATGTTCAATTTTCTTAATTTTTATTAGAATTAAATTAAAAAAGTTTTTTTAGCGAAATCAGGTAGAATATCTGTAGTGGAGAAATTTTTGAAAACTACTTTTTTAAAAAACAAACTATTGTTCATTGATGTCCAAAAAAGTCACTTAGAAAAAATAGTCATAAATAATTACCTACGCTGATGGAAAATAGTGACCAAACAGATGCCGAAACACTTAAAATTGCGATGAAGTTACTTATTTTGCAATAAATTTTTCCGAATTTCCAATCACTTTGTTCGGATTGAATTATTTAGAAAAAATTGGTAAAGATATTAAAAAGAAAACGGAAAAGTAAAAGAAAATTTAAATTTAATCAAATTGATTTTCATTTATTTTCTTTTATCTGAATCATTTTCTGAATCAGGAAAAATTGAAATATTCAAGATTTCTTTTTAAATAAAATTAATGGAATTATCTTTTTCAATAATAAAATTAGAAAAAAATTAAATAAATGATGCAGTCGCTTGAGTAAATAATTTTTAGTCTCAAGAATTTTTTTTGGAATTGAAAAAGAAATTGAAAAAGGAATTGAAAAAGGAATTGAAAAAGGAATTGAAAAAATAAAATTGTACTTATTTATGCTAGTGTAGAAAAAATTATGCTTAAACCTATAAATTCAATATTTTTTATTAATTAGAAAAATGTTGATACATTAATACTCACGTGTTGAGCATATAGGTGAAATTAAATACAACATTTAGTGTTGAAACCATGATATCGGCTATACTTAAATTGACTGAATGTTTTGTAGGAATCAAGAAAGTAATTTTTAAATAATTCAGTGAACGAAAAATTGATTATTTAGAAAATTTAAAAATAGCCAATATAAAAATAAAATTTTTTTCTGATTGAACTAATAAGCTAAGATATATGATTTCAATTAAAAAAATTTTTCCATAAACTAATAATACATAAATCTAGATATTCTCAAATATTTATATAAGTATAAAAATTAGATTAAAACATTCAAAAGAAGAAATATGAAAAAATAACAAAAATAAATTCATTTATTTTCATTTTGACTATATCTAAGAAACTATGCATAAATATAAAAATTTAATATTAACCACTTATGATTAATTTTAATATTGATAAAATTGTAAAATAATTGCAAATAGTTTTTTTGAATCATCTAATTTATTTTATAAATTTCTAGTCAATTGTCTCAATAAATAATGAATCTTAACTTTTCAGAAAAATTAAGAATAAATTAAAAAATGATACATACATAAATGGAAATTAGTAACTGATCTCATACGTTTATGAAAAAGAATGATCCAGCAAACAATGCAGTTACCAGCTGTTGAGATGAAAACAATTAGTCCAAAAATAAAACTCCAGATTAATTGTTGTATCAAAGGCATGGAAAATTCATTTAATGATTGCGAATCATTTTCTAATTGAGAATTTATTAAACAAGATACGTTTTTGATGGAATCGATGCAATCAAACTCGTTTTGAAATAAAGGATTGCCATTCAAATCCATAG
>BLXL01010586.1:0-13868 GCA_023170135.1 Acarapis woodi
CCATGCATTTCTGAAAAGTTTATTGAAATGCATTTTTCAGATAAGAGTAAAATCGAGTCCAAGATTAGGCTTAATTTCTAGAACCTATCACTTAGAATTTTAAAGTCAGGTAGATAAAATTTAAATCATTGACTTGAATGCTCAAAAATCTAAGTAATTCAGAACCAAAATACTTGTCGTGAACTTTATAATCAATTTATTCTTTAATCTAATGCTTAGCGCAATGATCAAATTCTAGTAAACTTTCAATTCAAATTATAAATATTGTTCACGCAATTGTAATTAACCTCTAATGAAATTTTTTTTGTATTATTAACCTAAAGTTTTATAGTTAATGTATAAAATTTTTTTTGGGTGTTTCCTCATCTATTGCTTCAAATTGGTCATCAATTTGTAATTGAGTGACTATATTTTTTTTTCTTAAATTGTGCTTTGATAATACAAATTTAGTAAGTTGGTAAATTTAAAATTTTTTTTTTTTTTCTTATGCACACACGTCAGTGCATAAAGTATTTGTACTATGAAATTTTCATTGCCAATTTACTCTGTTAAATTTTATTTTTTTATTGAATAATTTATAGACACTTTGAATGCGATGAAGATAAACACAATCATCTCGAAGAGTTAATTATTTTTCAATTATTTGCAATTGCTTGATCCACTAAATGGGAACATTTTTAGAATTTTGAAAATTAAATTTTGGATAAATTAGATTCGATTTCAATTTAGAAATGTTTTGATTGATTTCATTTCGAATCAATTTAAAATAATTCAATTTTATTTAGCGAATTTCTGACTAAAAGAAACTTATTTTTTTTAACTTATCGACTCGAGTTGAAGATTCTTTCTTTTTTCATTCAATATAGGCTCAATATAAAAAAATCATTTGAGTCGTTTTCATTAATCTAAAATTTATAAAAATTTTTAATATTTTTATATGTTAATAAAATACTTTTTAATTATTTTTAGGTGAAAGTGTGGTTTCAAAATAGGTATGAATCATTTTGTTTTTTTTTTAAATTTTTGATTTCTCGACTAGTTGGTTCAAATAATCTTATGAATCTATCTTTTCGTTTTAATTTGGTTTTGATTGCTTAGACGAACCAAACACAGTAAGTATTATTATTCAACTTTTTTTTTTTACTAATTTCGATAATAAAAAAAATTATTAATAATTACTCTATTGATTTCAGAGAGATTGAAAACAGAAGGTGAAGATCCATCGAAATCATCACTATCTGATAATAATGAAAAATGTTATTCGGGAGACGAAGAAATCGACGACGAAGACGCTGAGATCGATCCAGAAGGTTTTAATAGCGAAGATTTGAAAATGCAGTTAATGAATTCAAATTATAATCCATTTCAAAATGGTTTCAGCAATTTACAAGCAAACCATCAGGCCGAAATTTTGTACTCGCAAGCTTTTGCGGTGGCGATGAATAATCAACAAAATTTAAGAACAAGTTCAAATACAGTGACAAATAATCCGTCAACGACCAGTTTAGCTCAGCAAAGTTGATGAGTGTTTGTTTATTAACTTAAATTGTGTGAATCTTACTGTGAAGATGTAATTGTGCAAATGGTTTATTTGAACATCATCTGATAATACAACTAATTTATAATTTGAAAAATGTGTTCGGTGCTAGAAATTTAAGCCTATTTAAATTCTAAAATTTAATTAAAATAATCGTAAATGGAAAATCTATTTTAAATCAATCAACTTGCTTTTAAAATAAATGCATAATTTACTAAGTAAAGCAATTCATCCATCATGTGCAACACTTTTAAAAATTATATTTCGAAGGCCTCGTCGTTCAATATTTGAGCCATTTACAATGTAAATTTTAAATTTTCATAATCCAATTTAACATCTGTACTTTGATTCCAAACAATGATTTGGATATATTCATTTCTATCAAAAAATGTAGAACATTTGTTTTATCTGTTTCTTTATGATATAGGACAGAGTTTTGCTTTGCATAATTTAAGCTATAATGTACTTTTAATGTAATTCGATCCTAATAGTGAATTATAGCATATGGTACTGTAGGCTTGCATAGAAAAACCAAGCTATAAATTACTTGTAAGTTTCGATTGTTTTCAACCAGTTTACCGTGTTTCTTTGTACAGTATCTTTATTAAATTATAAATTCAAAATTCAAAAACCTAAATCGCAACATTGTTAGCCTTGTTATTAATTGTATCAAAATAGTTGTATCTGATCTCTCATACTTTATCATCCTCTCAAAATTTAATCGACTGATTCAAGAATCAAAGAATAAAAAATTTCGAGGAAATTCTCATACAAAACAAATATACAAAATTTTTTGCTTTTAATCTTATTTAGACCTATAAAAATAGTGTAATTTCTTTACAAAATTAACTAATATTTCGATACTGAGTGGTTAGCCACTGATGATTATACATAAATTGAAATTTGTTTGATAGCTATTTTACTTGTATGTTTTAGAACGATTTTTGTTGAAATTTTGTATGAAACTAATTGTATCTTATTTGGTTTTAAATGGTTCCCTATATTTATATTTCATCATTTCATTTAATCAAACTTTTAATTTGTATAAAAAAACGTCTATTTGCGACAAAAATCGCTTGTTCTAAACGAAAAGTATTTTTAATCTATTCGCTGAGATCACAAAATGATCAAGCCAGAAACCTCATACTGATATCACTCATCAATTCGTGAAATAATCATAATTCAAATAAAGAAATTTTAATTATTTATTTCGAATTTTTTTGAATTTTTAAATTTTTGAGAAATATTTAATAATTAAGATGATATTTGTCAGATAACAATTTAAATATTTTAGAAAAATTAAAAATTCTCTTGATTATATCAAAGATAAAAAGATACGATAAATATGCTACTAATTTCAATTATTTATCAAGTCGACAACAAAAATTATTTTTGATATTTTCTAAAATAGACTAATTTTAATTTATACTGCATGATTTCCCTAAATTTTTTTGCAGATTTTTTTCGGATTTTTTAAACTAGACAAAATTAGTAAGTAACCGACTACTTATAAATTAATGTTCCTTATTTTATTTTTTTGACTGATGGGATCTTGCAAATCATTAATTTCCTCACAACTAATTACATTCGCAAATGAACCTTGTACTTAAGTGGAATTTATTTGAGTTAAGGTTTATAGCATCTTATAGATTTTATTATTAAAAAAACTTTAAGACCAGCAAATTTATAAATAATTTATTATGATTTTAAGAATCCAGATTTGTAATAAGTATTGTCTCAAATGACTGAATTTAATTAAAAAAACGCTTTTGATATATAGAATAGAGGATGCAGCTAAAAAGGTTAATATTTCTTAGATTTTTAGGTTACCATATAGTTTTTGGCTTAGAAGACTTCTCAATTTGTTTTTGTATCGGAATGTTTAATTCACTAGTTTCTGATGTAATTAATTAAGTTTATATGTTTTGAAAGACAAATTTATGATGTTACGGCTGATCAGCAAACTAGTTGATTGGTGTTTTTTTATTCGTTCATTGATTGAATGGCTAAAATGTGAGTATCTGACATTTGCTAAAACAATAATTAATAAAATACAGTCTGAAAAATTGTAATAATTAACAATTCGCATTTTATATCTTTTCATTCTGCTTTTTGTTTTTTTACTATGGAAATTTTGGACATCTGGCTATATTAGAAAAATTACAATTATTTCACCAAAATTATTTTGTTTTTATACATTTAGTTTTGGTTGTGTTTAGCAATAAATTAAATTGATTTAAAATCCTTGATTTCAAAAAAATTCAACAAGATGATAAAAAAATTACCGAGTTGCAATGAAAAATCAAATAATCATTAATCGAAAAAATTTATGCTTTCTTATTTTTATTAGATTTATTTAATGAATAGAATTATAGCATGATTATATTATTTATTTTTGAACTCAAAGAAATAAGATGAGACCAGAATTCAATCTATTGTAATCACAGTTGTTCACTTTTAGATTGATGTTAAATTAAGACATTTTTTTCACCTATTACTATTATTATTAATAGACGTGATACCAACTGAAATATCATTCGAATAATTCGTTATTCGAATACACATTAATTTTTATTTTTTCTATATAGATTAAACACAAGTAATTAATATTATTGATTACAAAAAATATCAAAATTTTTAAGCCTCTAGAATCATTAAGAATTTTTTTCTGAATAAATTAAAGCTAAAACTTGAATTTAAAATTTGCTGATGAGAGATGAATAAGTTCATTTAAAAATTGTATAAACTTTGAGTATAATAAATTTAAAATAATTGGTCAACCATAATCTATAAAATTAAATTCTTATAAATTGTCAAAAACAAGTTGATCTACTTGAAAAAACGACCACATGAGTTTACTAAAATTGTTCCATTAAAAGCTGTTGTATTTGGTTAAAAACTAATATAAAATATTATGAAATAAAAATTTAAATCATTTTAAATATTTTCTCAAAATTTTTACAAGTGACTCATTTTTTATAATATTCAGTTTTGTTAGAATACTACTAGATGAAGAAAATTAAAAGGAAATATAATTTTTTATTTTTTAATTGCGACTATCTGAAATTTGCATCCGGTCATTATATAAAAAAGTGATACGAATTCAACTTGATTTTCAAACATTTTCTGAAATAAATTTAACACATAAAAAAAAAAATAAAATAGCATTCGATCAAATTCAATTGATTGTGTCTTTCGAACTAAAAAATTTTGTATTGCAGATAATTTTTTTAAATTTTATTTGATTCGCCGTTTACAAACTAAATTTTAATATCAATTCATTTTAAACAGATTTTTAGTTGTTAATAAAAAATCTAAACTATAGTATTTAGTAATTATTAAAAATGAATATAATTTTGAATAAAATCATGAAATTTCGGATATTAATTTAGATTACAAAATTTTTTGATGTGTTAGTTTTTTCGCCATTCTCAAAAAAAAAAACTGAAAAATTTTTCTAAATTTCAATTCAACCAAGTACTTGTAAAAATAATACAAAAAGTTTTTCAAAAATCATTTCAATCATGAATTAATTACACAAAAAGAAATATAAGTAAACATAATCTAATCATTTAAAGTAAATTATACTCAAACTATTATGGTTATTACAATTATTTACGTTCGAAAATCTCGTTATTTGTAAATTTGTGAAACTAATTTGCACATCTTAACATATAAATGTAATATAATATATAATATTTTGCAGATTATCGTTGGAAGAAAAATAGTATTTCATATTCTTAATAACAAGCTACTATTAGTCAAATTTTAACACTTTATCTAAAATTCGTTAAGCATAATGCATTCAAACCAACTCATAATAAATATTCATGCTTCTCAATTTAGTATTGTTCATTAATTTTTTTTTAAACATTCTTTTTATCAAGTTTGGTGTAATTTGTGATTATGGAAAAAAAAATTCTTTAATATTCTTAAATGCACTAATCATAAATTATTCTGAACCTTAGAAAGAAATCAATATGATAGATCATGAAATTTAGATGACAATACGTGACAAATTAAATTTTATATCAGTTTTTAAAATTTTAAAATTCTCAAGGATTGTAGTTCTGGAGAAAAAAATACTTGACACTAAAATTTAATTTGACTGATATTTTTTACACTAAAAAAAATTATTCCAGAATAAAAAAAATTACGAAAGTTTTTATGCAAGTATTTGTTTGTTTGAGATTATCAAGTGGATAATAAAATAAATTCATTTTGTAATGAAAAAAATTTCTCGTAGATTTACTCATTTAAAAGACGTTATTATTATTTTGAAATAAATTAAAGAGAATTCACATTTCGAACTTGAAATCCAACGGTAATGATTTAAATTAAAAAATATTCTTTGAGAGATCGAATTCGCGATTTTGTGGATCAAAAAATATCTTTATATCCATTTATAAAAATATACGAATCGATTTGATATTTTTCTGATTTATACTAAAAATTTTTTTAAACTTGATATAAAATATAATCTCTAATCAAAATTGAATATTGATTCAAACACCTAGAGTTCAATGAAATTCTTGAGATTAGTAAACTAGTCATTTAACATATAATATACACTAGAACGTATTCGGAAATAAATTAAAAAAATTAACTATTTGAATTAATAATTTGTAAAATTCAAGTTGCATAAATTAACAGCACTTTTTGATTTATCAATTTATGATAAATCAGTTCGAAAATTAATTTAGAGATCATTCTAAATTTTTTCACTATTAAATATTGGCATTTATGTATTTAAATTTGTAAACTAATTTGGCTAATTTAATTACAAGTGATTTATTAATTAAAGATTTCAGTAAATTAAATATAAACTTGTTGTCTGGACTTTATAAATTGTCATTTTTTTGTGTTTTCACAAGAATGTTGGGGCAATAAAATTGTTGAAAAAAGTTTTGATAAATTTTTAATGTGGTCTTTATTTTTATTCATCATTCTCTGTCATTTTGAGATACTCTAATAGCGGCTTTGCAGGATATTTTATAAACATTGAATTTGTGTGTGTAAAGACATTCATTTTTTAGATTAAGAAGTATGTGCATTTTAAGTGTCATAAATTTTGTTCTTGTGTGTTAAATTGTTTAAAATGGCTTTTTAAATATAATATACAAAATCTAAATGAATTGATACTTTTGCTTAACTTTCTTCTATTAAATTTTATTTATCTATTTACAATCTTTTGTATTTTTGATTTAATCTCCACCTATCTATCCTCAATTCAATATCTTTTGCTAAAGAATTTTTTTAAAAGTCATTCTTGCGTTTAGAATTATTTGATGTATACATTCTTAAATTATTCATTTAAAATTCATTCAATTTATTTTTTAACGATTGAGAATTCAAAATTTCAATAATTATTAAGATGCTTCAAATCATTTGGTGTTCAACACATTTTAGTTTTGATCATCAACAAGCTACTTGGTAAGGTGAATATCTGATATACTTAAAAAGAATATAATAATATAGAGTGAGATTCAATACTTTGTATAAAACCTCGAAACTTGTGTGTGTCAAAATATACAATTTAATGCCCAAACTCACCTTATGTTAAATCAAATAATTGCTCATAAGATGCAAGCGAATCACAAAACGAGATAATTTATTTATAAATAAATGAATAAAGAAGAACGTGCACTCACAACTTATTTGATCTTTACTACACATTTCTAATAATTTGCTTTTAGCAACAAAGTTCAATAAAATTTAATAAACAATGAGCGAAATCTTAGTTAACTAAAATTTCTAAGCTATGATTTTTGAATGCACAAATTTCTAAAAAAAAATTTCTTTAACTTGATAATACGCGCGCGAATCAAAATTGTAATTAATATTAATCATGATTTCTGATCATAAGACATTTAAACCACCCGTTGGTTTGTCAGTTAGTTATGTATTTGCGAAAAATTCTTGGCCAAGTACATTTAATAAATACATTTTCCGATTTATGTATCATGAAAAATTTATATATTTATAGTCGTATAGTGATGTATCTTTTTTACTTTGCATATGTATATAAAAGTATATGATAAATATATTAAAAATTTATACTTTATTCAAATATATCATAACAATATATATTATTTTCATGTGATACTTGGTTTCGTAACTATTAATTCTCATTCTTCTCATCTATAATTCATAAAAAATTTATCTTTTTCAAATTTCTCAAATGAATGGCTCAAAGCCTTCATTTTGGATTTCCGATTTGCTAATTTTTAAGTTTCATTAAATTAATATTTCTTAGAGAAATTATTCACGGAAATTATGAGTGATTTATTAAGCAAATAATTAGACAACTTAACAAGTTTGTGCAAACAGACTAAATTATCACCGAATTTCTTTTACTAAAATGTCGATATAAATGAAAATATTAAAATAAAACATAAAAATGCATCAGTTTATTCTCTTAATGAAAAACATAAATTTATTTTGATCTGTTTAAATTTATAAATTCAAAATCGATGATTTCAAAATGCCTCATTGGCATAGTCTTGTTCACAACTAAAAATATTATCTCCCACATTTAAAGAAAAAGGCGTCAATACGCTTATATTTTTCAACCATAAATGAAAAGATTAATTAGTTTTAAGGTAATAGTTTTAAATCATATTTTTAAAAAATTGTGTATTTGTGAATTGTGTTCAATAAAGATCAAATTGCTTAATTTTTACATAAGGAAAAAAACTCTTCACTTTATATCTTGAAGCTGATCTTGTTAATCTTTTTTAAAATTTTTAATTTTCTCGGTTTTAATTGTTCTTCTTTATTTTTTTTGCAAAAATTTCCTTTGTTTCATTGTTATTATCTGAATTCGATTAATGAATTTATATCTTTTTTGCAAATTTAGAATAAATTAACAAAAGAAAATGATTGTTTTAATTTTAAAAATTAAAAAAGGATATATGCTAAAACTATTTCGATCGTATCCTAAATTGGAGTATGCTTACCATATTAATAATTGGAAAAACTTTAGTTTGTCTTTTTCAATAGATTCACAATTTTTTTTTGTATTTTGAATCAAATGAGTTTCCAGGCTAATTGGAAAATCAATAATAAATTAAAGCGTCTAATCATTAGTGCAAAAAAAAAAAGCGATTTAGATTCACAATGTCAATTTTCTCTAAAATGAATTTTTTTTATTTTTCACACTTTTATTTCTCTGCACTATTTTAGAAAGTACATTTAAAAGACATGTAATACATATAAATGTTTAACTCTTTGATAGAAAATACTTTCTATGAGAAAAAATTTTACAAACGGATTTAAAATCATTAGCGCGTTGAGTTAGTCAATCAATTATTTACTTTAGTTTAATTATGAAAATTTTGCCTATTTGAACCATACGATTCTATTTTTTAATCTTTTTGAATTATTTCAAAAATTTATTTTCGAATGTTTGATATTTACATTTAATTTATAAAATTTAAGATTTGAATCATAAGGATTTTCTCATGGATGATTTTTAAAACGAATAAATAATCCAAAGTAATTTTTATTCGACATAAAAACATGATTTATCTTTTAAAATCTTCTGTTTGCAGTCTATAAAAAAATAATTAATTTAATTACTAGTAAAGACATCAGACGTCATAAAAGACCCCCAACTCAGTTTTCAATTTCAAATTTGACTTCGAAATTTAAAAAAATATTTCTGTATATGAATATATGTATGTTCAAAAAAATATTTACAACCTTTGATTTTTTTTTTTATTTTCGTGTTTCTATCAAACAAATTTCAATAAATTAAGTATAAGAGTCATTGTGAACAAAAAATAATTGATAGAATAAAAAATTAAAAATAATAAACTAAATAAATTTTCACTCGTAAAACTTAAAGCCAATAAATTTCGAAAAATAGTAGGCCAAAATAAGTTGAAATGTAAAAAATAAATACTGAGAAATCAAATAATAAAAAAAGATAAGACAAAAATTACAAAATTATAAGTGCCTAAATATTAGTTATTGTAAGTATTATCTGTTTCGAATATTTCTTGTATAATTTTATTAATTTTGTGATAATCTACCTTTGCAACAAAATATTGCATATTGTATTAAAAAAATTATTCAAGCAAATTTAAAATTAAATTTGAAATAAGAAACTAATTCAGCATTTTAATATTCGATGATTATTAACGCAGTAATAAAACATTGAAAAAAAAAATTGAATATTTGTTTGCGATTTTTATTTCATTTTTTAAGTTTTCATAATTTCTAATTTGTTTCAACAGTCTCTTTATTCGAATAAAATTTTCATTACACTTGCGAACTACACTTATTTTTGTTAATTCAAAAATCAGATTATTTTAATTTTTTCAGAATCGAATTTTTAACAGTAATTAATTTTTCATAGTCTGTATAATATCTTTATATAATGCAACACCTATTATATAATATAAATGATTTGTTTATGATAAATATAAGTTTATAATAAAAAAAACTTTAAACACTGACTATTTAAGAGATAGTAAGATAATAGAAGAAAATCAAGTATTAAAAAATTTTCTTAAAGCGATAATTTATTTCTGTTTTGATTGGTAATTTATATAATAAAAATCACAAATTTAGCACTTTTGATTTGTTTATCGTAAACAAAAGCAACGTGTATTCTTAATTTATTTCAAACGATTCGAGCAATAAGCACAGAATATTTAAAAATCAAAAAAAAAAATTTATTTAGATACATTATTAATTTGCTTATCAGATACATCCAGGGACATAAGCTAATGAATAAATTCGTTCGGCTCATATCACTAAATAATTAATTGGTATCAACTGAATCTAGCTCACCTATTTCATTGTGGTAAAAGTATTTGAAAAAAACTTAGCAAACATTGTTTATTAAAGAAGATAATTTTTTTTTTAACTTCAGCACAGGTACACAAGGAGATTACAAATTAAACTAATAAATTGTTATGACTATTCATTAATTTTGTTAGTAGCTAATGTCTGATACCTAGAAAATTATTGTTAAATTAATAAATTTTCGTTTACTGTGATACCTAAAATAAGATTGTAAATTATCCTCTATCATGGTTATATCAATTAGAAGCAACCTATACATACAATTCTATTATTATATTATGTTGGTTTATATAACCACGCTGACTAGATCAGTGTGTGGCAGATCATAATTTTAAAAAATTTATAAAAAGAAAGAAAAAGATCCCCCTGGGTTGGACCTAAATTAAAAATTTTTTTTCAATTGTCTCGAATTTAAAAGTCTAATGATTTAATTTTGGTAAAACAGCGACCCTCCTTATTATTGACTTTCCAAGCAACAAGTATCTGTTATTTTATAAATTTCACTAAGAAATATATTTTTTAAACAAGCTTCTTAAAATAAGCACAAATTCACAATCATAATTTAAAAATGTCACCACTGGTCAACACTATGTGGTGAGGTGGTATTAAGCAAGTATATTAAATTAGATAATCATATGGTCTGTTAAACTACAATTTAGTAAGTCCATGTATTACAAAATTAAATAAAATTTTCGTGCGTATTAAATTAACAAATGCAGAAAATCATCTTCAACTGAAGATAGCAAACAAATCAACTATTCTCGCCTACTTCGCGTGTGTGCTTGTGCGTAGAATTTTTCATAAATGTGTGTGATGCACCTTATATGTGGACACAATTTTTATATCCTAATCTACACAGTATGTGATCTGACGCCACAGGTGATTCTTTCAAACGCTAATCTAGATAATTCTTGAATTTTTTATTACCTGATTGCTTTGATTATGTTTTCAATTTTCGTATAAAAGTATGTAAACTTAATGATTGTGCACATTAAATCATACTACTCTGTCGGATTATTCTTTCGAAAAATTTTTTCAAGAAACCATATTCATATTCAAACACTACTTGGCTTGTAAAAGTAAAATATTTAAAATCTAGTACTAGTAGTTTATAGTAATTTATTTGAATGATTATCTCGAATTTATCTTAATGTACCAAAATTATTACTAATTTCAGAACCAAAATATATCGTCTTAGTCATTCTCTAACGTCTATCGTATGGTGGAATGAAAAATGATATAAAATAAATAAATGAAAAGTCATTTTGAAGATAATCTTTACACATCTGAAAAATATTTGCATTTTAGACATCAAATCAACTAAATTCTGAAAATTCAAATATATCCTTGTAATCTATAGAAATAATTTCAGAGTTATTTGAAAAAATTTAAATAACATTTGTGTACAATTCACTAGTAATTCATTACCACCTCCAATCACAATCTCTACTTGGGTATCAATTTAATTAAGATTATCAATATAAAAACTGATTGAATTATAGCAATTAAAATTTAGTATATTTAAAAGTATTCAATTTAGTTTTAATTTTTTGAAAGCAATATTAAGACAAAAAAATTTTATTATTCACTGATCGAAACTGAAAAAAATTGCAAAAAAATTAGATTGTTGAGGGATTTCAAATCTTAATTTTAAAGATGAGAATTACTCTAAAATTTATAAGACAAAAAACTAAATGATAAGGCACGTTTCATCAACAGCTTATTCAATTTGATGCGTTTAATGCTAAATAAAATATTTTTTTAGAAAGATATTATTACTAACGAATATTGATTTACATTATCGATGAATTCTATAAAAATAAATTCAAAATATTGTGTTTTTCACTTTGATAAAAATAAAAAAATTTATTGATCTTAAAGAAAGAAATAGAAATTTTATCGAAAAAAACTTTTTTTTCCTTTAAACAAGATTTCGTTTTGATTTTCGATTAATTCGATAATTTAAATATTAAAGATTAAAACTTTAATTCAAAGTGAGTTATTAAATTTTACAGATTTCGAAAATTTAGTTGCCACAAATATTTGAATTTGAAAGTAATATTGTTTAACAAACAATTTTATGGATTAAAGACAACTTTACCAAACTTTTTTAGGAGCAGTTTAAAAAAGTTGATTAATATTGTTTTATTAATTAAAAAACCTGTTAAAACTAATTTTCAGCTGCCTCTTAATTTACACATCTGAAGACGAAAGAATTTCAAGTTAATAAGTGAATGCAAATCTTTTATATTATGAATTGTTAAATATCTAATTAGAAAAATAGAGTCCAGTTTAATGAACGATTTATTAATAATTTAAAATATATTTAAAATTTTGATTTCTTTATCTATATTCAGCAACGAATTAATTAAAACAAGACCTTATCATAAATTTAAATATAATTCTGCATAACCATCCCATTTGTTGCACTTATTCTTAAAAATTATTTTACAAAAAGCGTATTAAACAGATATTTTATATTCAAATAAGCATCAATTCATCACTTTATTGATGAAAGAAACGATTAATTTTTTCTTGTTGCTCAATAATTAAAAATTTGATTAGAGTTCTAAGCTTCAAATATAATAGAATTATTTTGATATACACCTGGATTTTCCGATTGCAATAAAGTTTTTAAAGATTTGAAAATATATAAAATAGATTATACAAAAATATTTACATACTGATGGCTTTTTGATGTAATCAGATATTATAAATTACATTATTGTTCTTAATTACATAATAAGCATAAAGTAATTTTTTCGAGCTAATACTATCAGATCTATGAACCATATTCTGTAAAAATTCATTAAATGAGATCAATATTTGCGTAATTTAAGAAGTGTTGCATTAGCAAGTGTAAAATCTACAAAATTTCAAAACTCATGTTAAAGATAAATTGATTGCAAAATTGCCACTTGTTTGACCGAAAATCAAAGCAGATAGATTTCAAAAGTAAATTTGATTTTCATTCTTAGCGAACATTTTCATCATATAATTGAATCTAAATAAGTTTTATGACTTTACCAGATTCATATAATTAGTTTCTTCAAAGTTAAACCAAGTTCGCAGGTATAATTTTGTGATTATTTGAAATAAAATTATTAAAAAAGAATATCATATTTTCTATATTATTCAATATTAACTATATATCAATATTATATACATATATTTGTGAATTGTCAATTATTATATATATTTAGTCTAATAAAAGTACTCAGTCTTAGTCTCTAGGCCACAATCTATTAGATTAAGAAGTCTCAAATGAAAAAACACATCTACTAAGTCTTTTAATTGAGGATGAAAACGAATAATTTTTTTGCAATTTAATTTATTTGATATAGTAGGAATACATATATTTCACTCGAAATTGCAAAATTATAAAAATTGAGGTAATAAATTTCATTCAAACAAGGATATTGTAACAATAATTTATTCAAGAGAGAGAAAGAGAGAAAGAGAAAAAGAAAGAAATAAAAATGATGTGTGGGCTTCTAATTATGCGACGATCATTTTC
>BLXL01010587.1:0-13890 GCA_023170135.1 Acarapis woodi
ATTGAAACGACGTCGATAAAAAATGCTATTAATCTATTGATTTTTATAATTGCTTTAGGATAAATTACATGAAGACGACTTTGATATTTGAATTTTCTAAAAATTTACTTAAAGCGATTTTTGAAAAAAAAAATTATATAAACTGATTAAAAATTTTCAGGACAATAATATAAAAACTATTATATAAATTGATAATTTTACAACATGGAAAGAATTCTTTAACAATTTTTCGGGTGAAAAAGCATCCTATACTTTGTTCTATAGAATTTTGTTTAGAAATATAGGGTAGCATTTTCATCATTGAACAAAAATCAAAAAATCTACAAAGCGCATGTTTTAAACAAAAAATCTGAGAAATTTTTTAATGAGTTTTTTTATTGAAATTTTTCACTGACCAAAATTTATTAAACATGAGAATAGATCATAGAATCATTAAAATTTTTATTTAAATGACACAAAACCACAGGTAAAAAAAACATACACTTGAACAACCATGTGTTCCTTAAATATAATCATTGTTTAAATTTTTTTTTCCTTACTTTCATAGTATATACTACTTTTTTTTCGTTTTTATTAGTGGTACATCATTAAGCTTATTTTTTTATCATTGAAATAATAAATATTTTTTGATGCCATATTATTAGGTCGAATTGACTGGAAATTCAATGTTTGAACAAATTGTTCACCCAGCTGATCACGATGAATTAAACAAAGTACTTCAGTTAAGTGCAGTTGAAGAAGCAACTTTAAGAGCTCATTGTTTGAATCCTTCTAATTCAGTATGCAGACCAAATCAGAAAACTATGTTGGCCACAAATTTATCAAGCAATTCACATTCTTGTAATAAAAATTTATATCAAACGAAAGAAAATCTTATCAACCCTTCAACGGTTAATTCTTTTGATAGTGATACACTGACTATCAGTTCCCAAATAAATTTTGATTCAAAAATAAGCCAACTTAATCAATTTACCGATTATTGTGTTTTGGAATTCAAACGCAGTTTTTTTATTCGGATGAAGTGTGTTTTGGCTAAACGTAATGCTGGACTTACAAATCAAGGTTACAAAGTTATACATTGTAACGGATATTTGAAAGTTCGAATTCATCATGGTCAATACAATCCGCTTCTTACAAATTCTTTAGCACTTAAAACGACAGATTCCATACTCAACGATGAGGCTGTTCGCAACATACACAATAGAAATTTGAAATTAATAAACACATCTTCTTCTTGCTTTTTTATTAATCTTGGATTATGTGCTGTAGGACATTCGTTTCCACCTCTTGGTTTAACTGAAATTAAGATGTATTCAAATATGTTTATGTTTAGAGCTAACCTTGATCTTAAGCTTATGTTCTTAGATGGTCGTGTAGTAAATTTGCTGGGCTATGAGCCACATGAACTAGTTGATCGTACTCTTTATCAAATAATACATGTTGAAGATCAGGAATCAGTAAAGCAAAGTCATTTGAAATGTAAGTATTTTGTTTTTTCGTATATCATCAAATCATTTTAAAAAGATAGGTTATGTTAATTTTGATTCCTGAAATCTAGTGTTAGATAAGGGACAAGTCACAACAAAATATTACCGAATTTTGTGTAATGGTGGCGGTCATATTTGGATACAAAGCTATGCTACAATTGTACACAACACTAGATCATCTAGGCCCCACTGTATTGTAAGTGTAAACTATGTTTTGTCCAATAACCAAAGTGCTACAAATAATTTAGAATTGAAAACGAGATCAGATTATAGTTCTTTGTTATCAAATAATAAAGATTATAGTTTGAAAGACAATTTTAATAAACCAAAAAAAAAGTATATTGATGATATTGCTATTTCCCAAAAAATAAATTCTAGCGATGATTTACAGGTTAATAATACGAATAATGTTTGTTATAGCTCAAGTAATATTACTAATTTAGATGTTAAGAAAATATCTAAAAAATTCGTTAATAATGTGACAGATAAAATGAATCAAAGCAATTTTATAAATCATTGCTCTTTATCATCAACCTCAATTGATCCACAATTCAATTTGTTTATAAGAACTAATAATGAAATCGACGAAGTAAAATGGAATTCAATATCTGATAGATCTGTTGTTAGTGCAACAACCGAAGTGCTTGACACGCCGATCGAACAAACAAATCTGAAAGCTGACCGAGAGACAAGTCGGGAACATCCAGGTAATTTTTTTTATAAGACTAAACTATTAAAACGAAGAGTGTCAAACATTAATCGCAAGCCATACAATAAAGCACCTAATAAATCATCGCATGATATTAATCATTCTAAAGAATCAACGAGTTATAAGGTACCCTTGAATTCGAATTCCGATTTTAATAACTGCCGAGAAAATATAATGCAACAAGAATGGAATAATGAATATAATCAAGGTAGCACTTCTCAGTTAAACCATTCAACAGATCAAATAAATTACTGTAATCGAATTGATTTTATACAACAATCGACTAATCTAACATTGAGCTCATTACAACTTCAGTCAGCATCTTCAGAACATGAAGAATCTACTAATTTGAATAGTAATT
The DNA here is from genome assembly GCA_023170135.1 of Acarapis woodi. Classification (NCBI taxonomy): domain Eukaryota; kingdom Metazoa; phylum Arthropoda; class Arachnida; order Trombidiformes; family Tarsonemidae; genus Acarapis; species Acarapis woodi. The sequence continues at coordinate 2,558 of BLXL01010587.1, forward strand.
CAAATGGCTTTAATAACACTTATATTGAAGCATCATTAAATCAATTTTTTAAAAATAATGATCACTTGAGCGACAATACAATAAATAATTATTCTACTGATTATTCGACACCTATATCATATTATAGCCATAACACCTACTATAACAATAATTATACCTATCAACCTGTTTGTTCAGACTACTATTGGCCTAATTAAAAATTCATGAATAACATCCATTAGTAATAACATTTAAATATGATTTATGAATAAAATAGTTTTGTATAAATTATTTTATTTTAAAGTTTTGTACAGATAAGTCGACTCTGGTCACTTTCCCCTAAATAATTAATAAATTATAATCAAATAAGATTTTTAAGTATAATAAACTTCATTTTTGTGATTAATAAATTATGATTTGATTTTCAAATATATCAATAGAAATTTTGGCGAACCTATATAATCTACTTATATTTTATACTATATATATTTTATTATCAAAAATTAGAAAAAGATTTTTTTTAATCAAATTATATTATTGTATATATTTTATAAATAGATAAAAAATAGTCTAGATAGTCAATTAATTAATTTTATTTGACGTATATGATTAGCTGTTGAGTATAATTCGAGAATTAATTATTTAAAAAATAATCGAAAATATACTAGAAATAAATAATCTATTGATGTAACCGAAGTCCTTTGTTCGAACAAGAAAACAAGACGCACGCGTCACTCAAATTTTAATAAACTTTTAAAAGTACCATTAATATTGCTGGTTTATTATACGTCTTCAATCGTTAATATATAGATGTATACAAGCATTAGAAATTTATAGACATTTTTCGATAATTTTTTGACATAAAAACCGACGTTTTTTTATATTTAGAATTTTTTTATTAAAAACTATACTTTGTATTTTTCAATATTTTTGCAACCTATCATTTCTTTTTTTTTTTTAATAAGCAGCGCTTATTAAACATCAATGTAGTTTGATGAGCATTGTTAAAACTCCTTCAAATTTACAAATCAAGTCTTGCAATAAGGTAAACTAATTTTTCATTATTTTTTTTTTTTCGATAAAATTTTTTTCAATTGTTGATTTTTTTTTTAAAACAAATCAATTAAATATTATATCGAAAGATTGTTAGTGAAAAAAAAAATCAAGATCAAGCAGTTAGGTCAACACGTGTTAATGAGCGTTATGCGCGTGTTCTTTACTTTGCCTTTTTCACAGATATTTTCAGCTTTGTGTTTTTTGATATCTGCGAAACACATTCTTTTCTTAATTGACAAATTTTGATAAGTTTATAGTTATAAAACTATAATGTCAATTAGGACTTTGTTTTTTTTTCAAATAATCCGTGCTTAATAAGGTAAAATTATTATGCTTGGATACATTCAATCACACAATACATAGGTTAAATTTTTAGTCTGCTCTTCATATTTTTTGCACTCAGTATTTCTATTGACAAAAGGGAAAATGACAGAAAAACGCAAATAATGAAAAGAAGAAAAAATTTTGAAAGCCGGTAACTGACTTATGAAAAGTACAATTTGTATTATAAATTTTTCGCTCAAAATTTTTGTCTAAGAAGCAAATAGTCAACTGTGATCAACAATGCCTTGTCTTTTTTTGCGTACACGTGTGTGTGCAGAGTGGGCTTGTATTCGTTATTCTAATGAATGCGTGTGCCACGTTATCTAATTTGATATGCCATTGAATTACATTTCGGTACTTTTAAACAGCATAAGATGCCTATTCGATTATCTTCATTATTTAAAAACCAAAATCTTATTGATAAAAAGCTTATGTTTTTTGGTATTTTTTGACCATAATCTAAACATTTTAATGATTCATAATAATAATTCACTTTTAGATTTTCAATTAGAGTATTTCAATTTAGCTGATTGAAATTTGTGAATAAAATCTTTGGAGCCCATTTTTTATATTTTTATCTAAATTTTGTTCTAAAAGTTAATTTGTTCTTTATAAACTAAAAAAAAGAAAATTTAACAGAAAGAAACAATTGAAATTTTTTTTTTTCTAGATTGATGATATTTTAAAAAATTTAAGAGCATCAGACAAAATACATTCAAATTATTTATATATATATTTTTTTTATTTATACATTATTATTTGTTGAATTTTAGTTTGATTTGTTTAAGACCCAAAATTTATAAGTTAATTTAAGAATAGTATGATGACATAATTTATGAAGATTTTTTGTGAGTGTGAGATTATTTATTTTTACAAAACATGCTCAATTTGTATCAGACTGTGTAAGATAATTTAAAATTTTTTTTCAAAAATTTGTAAAGTATCAACATTTTTTTAAAGTTTGCAATACTTTATGCCAACAGAAATTAATAAAAGAAAAAAAACTTATTTAAATTTGTCTTCTAGTAAATTTTTTTAAAAAGTATTATTTTTAGCATGTTTTAAGATTTCAAATTAAACAAATCATTTATACCCTATTTAAAAGTAAATTTAAATCTGATATTTTAAACAAATGCTCCAAGAATTGTAAATAATAAATAATAGTTTTTGCATCATAGCCTTTGAGATGCCAAATGTTTTTAATGTTTACTAAATACTATCCATTTCATATTATTATATTATTATATTATACAAGCTTCATATCAAATAGCACCAGTTTGTTTTCAAACTTTCTATTTTGTGCAAACTTTTAAATAAAAATTTTTCGGCTATCGAAAAATACCATTGAACCTAAAATGATAGCCGCGCGCGCATGCCATTCTTTTTAATCATTAGAACAAACATTAAAAACTATTAAGGCTTAAAAGTTAAATTTAAGCTAAAGTACAAATTGATGCTCACTACTCATTGTTTATTCAAGCAAAGACTTTATCTTAATTCAACATTAGGTGATACTTTATAAACTATACAGTTTTGTCACTAATCTGTAAATTATTAAAATGTATTTAGCATGCTCCGATTAGTTTTTCAGATTGCACTTTTACCCCGTTAATCTAGTAATAAAGACTATAAATCTTTCAGAGAGCGACATACGATTTTCTTAAATTTTATTTTTTCTTCGAAAATTAAAACGAAATTTTTTTGTATATACTTATAAAATAACAAAAATTTTATGCATTTTTATCTTGTCTTACCAGATCAATTATTAATATCTAAAAGAATTTTCATGATTATAATTAAAAAAGTTGAAAACTTTTTATTGCCAATAAATCATTTTTTTCAAATCAATATTCAGCACAAAATATTCCAGTAATATAATTTTTTTTATTTAATATGCAAAAAAATTATAAATCTAAAAATTAGGTAATTTTAGAGTTGAAAGTGTCGAAAAAATACTTATAAATAAATATTGATCGTTGATAAATAAATAATTATAAAAAAATGAATTTATACTAATAATTATTAGTAATTAATTACTTGAATTTATGCTCAATCGGAAAATTTATATTATATTCGAACGAATTTTTAAGAAAATTTACAATCTATAATAAAGATAAATAAAATAATTGAAATTTCTGTTAAAAAATATGTATTTTATCTTTGTTTTGTTTTATAATATTAAATCTCATAAAATTCACGAAAATTTAGTATACTGAATAGTATACCCAAAAAATATAATCTATACTTTTAATTCAAATATTTTTTATCATTTGTTCTGTCGTGTAATGCTATAAAAATATCTTTTGAGAATTATTCTCTCAAAACTTTACAAGGATTTCATTTAAGAGAAATTGTAATCGAAAATTTCAAAAAGATTGATCTAATTTACGTAGGCACATTAATTAATTTATAAGTGTATTTAATTTACAAAATTTAAATAGTTCATTTGTTTTAAGTTTTTACTAAATAATTTAATAAATTCAAAATTAAATTAAATAATGGTTAATCGAAATATTCACAAATACTACTAAGAATTTTTTTTCAAAAAAGTTGCTAATTTACACAAAAAAATAAAAAATTGACAAGCATAACTAGAGCAGAGAACTTTTGGGTTTGTAAAAAACAAATCATCTATGGTTTTCAATTGAATCTGTTTATTATACAAAAAGAAAATCTAATTCAAAAACTCATTTGCAAAATCTGTATATAACTAAATAGATAAAGTATATTATTTGATTGATACATTACGAACTCGGCTTATTGTGTTGATAATTTCTTAATTACTAAAAAGTACGAAATCATTGTATTGCATTCATTCTAATCATTCTAAACATAAATTCAAAGTTTTTAATTTGAATAATTTTATTCCTGATAATAAATATTTCAACTTAAGAATCATTATAAAATGAGTTTTTATTCAGAAATAAATTTCTCCTTTTGGTAAAATAAAAATCTTTTTTCAATATCAACAACAAATAATCATAGAGCTCAAATATTCAAATATTTCAATAATAATTTCACATTCTCACACCATCTTTATCCTGTAGAGCAATGTTTTCAAATTCGTTTGGCACTGCATTGTTATTTTGATCATCATTTGGATCATTTTTCTTATCATGCAAATCCTGTACACTAACTTCATATAAGTCAACATCTTCTCTTGCTGCTTTCATTCTCTTCTCCAGCAATTGTAATTGATTCATATTGATTTTTTGAGTTCCTTGTCCAGTTTTAATCTTGATTGTTTCTGCAACAAAGAAAAAACAGAATTCATATAAGTTTTTATTTCTTTTTTTTTATTATATTTAAAAATTTAGTAATAAGTGAAATCTAAAACGTAAAATTTATTTTAAATTAACATTTTTTCTTGCCGAGAATTAAATTTTATATCAATTGCTATTATTATTTATAATTATGATCACTATCAAGTTTTATGATTTGAAAGTTAGCATATAAATTTTTAAAATTTTTTTTCAGTCTTACCATTATTAGCCCCATTTTCACTTCGTGTGAATGAATCCTGAATTAAGAAAGTAATGAAAAGCAGAAATATGATGACAAACAAAACAAAGAGTAGTAAGACAAATGGCAAACCAAAATTTAAAGGAAGTTCTTCATACCTAGATCATCAGAATAAAAGTCAAATTAAATTTTAATTTGAAATTTTTTTTACTTGAGTAATAAATTTTATTAACTTTTCAATATTTTACACTACGACTTGTTGATTTTTAAAATAAATTTTTCTTTATAAATTTAAATTAGCTTTGATTAATGGTATTTTTAATTTTTTATTCTCGAATTTTCCATCTAATTTTCATTTATTTTTATTAATCTTTAGAAATTTTTTTCACTAGTTCAAAAAAGATGAACAAATCAATAAAATATTATTTTTTATTTAAATAATGTTTCCAAGAATAATATTTTTATCGATTAAAAATATCGATTTTTTTCTGATATTTTTCAAATGAATAATGTTTACGAAGCATTTAAGTTTTATTGTATTTTACAAAAAAATTTATTAAAAAACTACGAGAGTATTTTCTTGATAATTTTTTTTTGAATTTCAAGTTAAAATTTTATTAAAAAAAATGAAAAAAAATCAAATATTTTCAACAAATTTTATTTCACAAGTCTAACAAATTCAAGAAATTTTTTTTACGAAAAAATAAATTAAATCATTACAAAAAACTTATAAATTGTAATTATTTAGGATTAAAATATTAATTTAATAATATTAGTCTGTGTATTTTGGGAAATTTGTAATTACTAATATAAGTTTTATAATCGGTGATTCTTTGAAAAGTCTTTTTTATTGTGACCGTTTAAGAAATATTTTTATTAACAGAAATTTTATTTTTTATTCTTTAAATTAATCACATTTTTTGCTTGCTTCTCTTTCTTCCAATTTTCTAAATTAAAAAAATTAAAGAAATGAATAAAAAATTTGCGTACACATTATGAACGCTGATTCTATTGAATTAAAAAATTAATCATTTGATAATTATTTAAAGTGGTCCTGTAAATATACACGATATACCATAAGCATTGTCAATAAAATTGGATTACGTATGCTACACATAGCATACACTATATATGATTGAAATCAAAAAAATTGTACAAACCTGATTCCAAACAATAACATACATAATGAATTTTAGCCTAATTATGCAATGAAATCTTAATTGTTCTTTAAATAAAAAAATGGAAATTGAGAGAATCTATTTATATATTTTTAGCAAATTTAAGTTACTATTACGCCTAAATCTAATTTGTTTATCAAATTTAAAGGTCCGAAAAAAAAATTTCTATGAACCTTTTTCATTCAAATCTGTAAACATTTCAAGAAAATAAATTTATCAAATGGCTGAATCGAAAAATTATCAGGAAAGTAAGTTTAATAAGACAGAAATTAATCAAAGATATGAATTTCCCATTTTAAAGGAAATAAACGAGCTTGATAAACAGTCGCATGATTAATGTCCATGAGATTGTTTTCAAATGACCAGAAAATCATATTCATATGTGCATAAAAATATAATGCGGAATCGTCTTTAAATGGTTTATTGTTGAAACCAAAATAACACAAGAAGAATAGTAGATAATTAAATTAATACAAAATTTTCTTACAATAATCTTAAAATACTTAAATAAATTTGTCTGTAAAATCAACCACATAATAAAAAGAGAGAACAAACAAAAAAAACAAAACGAGCTTTAAAAATTTAGAAAATTTTAATTTACTTATAAAATAAAAATCTAACTAGCATATCTGATAAAGTTAAATAAGATTTAATATTTGATTTAGAATCACTTCGAAGGTTTGAAATATTGAAAATTATAGTGTATAAATAAGATGATCAATATATAGCATACAATCAAACCATTGAAATTTCAATATAATGCAATTTGATTTTTGTAAATTCAATGCTATGTTGGAAAAAAAAAATTTCAACGAAAAATTACCAAAAAGTTAAAATTTCTAATTATTTCAAAAACTGTATCTGCAACGATAAATTTAAGTAATGAAACAGATTATGTTAATACTTGTCAAATCAATGCTATCTATATTTTGATAATTTTAATTCATTCAATGCAATTGCTACGTACTATTAAAAATCACTTATCATATATAGCATGCACAAAAAAGTTCTTTCTTCTTGAGGCGGTAAATATGTTTTGTGAATGGTGCATACAAGGTTTTTCCGACATTTTAAATAATACTTAAATACAATATTATTTAGGATGGTAATTGAAAAAATCACTCCTAAACCAATGGCTAAATAGCATACTAATACTTATTGGTAACTCATTGAGGGGAAAATGTAGTAATTAAAGCAAAAATTTGACTTCAAATTGAATAATCAAAAAATTCGGTTTTGATCCGCTTAATCTTCAAAAAATCAATCAGCGAATTTATAAAAAAAAATAAAAAAATAATTAGAGTAATTTCAAGTAATTGTTGAACTTTGATTCAGTGATTATTAATTGGATTGATAAAAAAAATGTATATTTCAATTATAAATTAAATTATTTTCAAAAAAAATTTTGAGCCTTTTAGTTTTAAAAGGTTTAGTTTTTTAAGCACGATTAATTCTTTAAACTTGAACCTTCGATCAGCATCGAGTTCAAATACCTTCTGTGTTGATATTCTTGTGATTTCATTTAAAATATAAGTTATTCATTAAAAAATTTAAAAATTGAAACAATAATTATATTTATTGTTTTCTGGATTGATTTAAAAACAAAAAAATGGTATGTCAATTTAAAATAAAATTTTTTGTATACGAAAAACAATAATAACTAATATTTTTGTGCTTTTTAGAGTTGCATTTGTTTCATTTGCTAAATTTAAATCTAAAAGTTTATTTTTGTCATTTTGATTTTAGTTTTTAGACAAAAAAGATCAAATTTTCATTGCATTTATTTAAAAAAAAAATTGAGAATTAGAAATCTTTATCTAAAATAAATGATAAAAAAATGATATTTGAACCTAATTTACAAGTTTCTACTATCAACAAAGTAATTGTAATGTAATATTAAAAAAAACTTATAATTAAGCGAAATATAAAAACCAACATTGAATAATTTTTATTTATATAATTTTGACTAAAAATTAATTTTTTCTAACAAAATTGTCGTTAAAATATTGAAAAACCCTTTTTTGGATATTGTATATTTATTGTAAACAGAAATTCAATGACATTTTTTAATATTCTAAAATCAAAATCACTAGATTTGTAATTGCAAAGTTTTAGCTAAAATTCATTGAATCAAAACAATCTTACATCCAATTCAAATTGTTTCACGATTTATTTGGCGCAAACAATTTTAATAACTAAATTTTACTTATTCTAAATTGTTTTTTTGAATCATTTTAATGTCAATATATTCAAAAGTATACAAAAAATATAAGATGTTTAGTTTTATGAAATTTGGATTGATTAGTCATAATTTATATATATATATGTATATATCAAAATATTATTTAAAATACCAAATTTTAATTGGCGAAAGTGTGATATTCCTGGCGAAAAAATTGATAATTATTTAGTTGATGAATTAACATTAAATTACTAGCTATTTATAAAATTCCTAGGGATCAAATAGGTATATGTAATTTAGAAATTTTTATTTATAGAATTAAGTTTACCAATTTTAAAAAAAAAAAATCTTGAAATAATTATTTTAATTTCTATATTTTTTTCTGCCGAATTTTCGAAGAAAATTAAAAAACTAAAATAAACTCAAAGAAATGATTTACAAACAAAATACAAAGTAAATGAATTTTTAAACTTTTGTTTAAAAATTAAAACTCCAATTAAAGACTAGATCCTAGAAAGCGATAAAAGATCTAAAATTTTAATTACTAATCACTCATTTTTGATTACCATTTACAATTACAAACATTGATCAATTCATAAATTGAAATCATCAATAATTTTATATTAAGATATTTAATAAACAATATTTAAAAATAAATATAATATTCATATAAGTATAGCATATAAGTTTAGTCTAAGGAAAACGAAATTATTAATATTGATCATTCGATTGAAAATTTTAAAATATCTTGATTTAAAATTTGATTTGAAATTTTTTTTTTTGTTATGATTCTTTCAGGGATAAATTTAAGTATCAAGTAATTTTTAATTATAACTCATAAAATTAAATTTTTAGTAAATAATTTGTTTATTTTGTAGCGAAATTTAATAAAAAATCTTTTGATAACATTCGCAAAAAAAAATGCGACATCTTTTAACCATGATTATACTTAGAAATCGAAAGATGGCAAGATCTCTGATTCAAAATCATATTTGAATAATTTATTTTAGAGAATGAAAAACTATTCGAAACATCTAAGTCAAAATAATTTTTGAATTAAAATTTTAAAATTTTTTTGCATATGACAAAATTATTATGATTACATGTATACTAAGCGAGTAGCTTTTAATTTAATTTTTATTTAGTAAGTTAGCATTTTAATGAATATTAACTATTATCATAAGTTAAAACTTAAAAATAATTTTGATTTAAGCGATCGTTCTGCTTGTATAAATTTCCCATTTAAGCATCAGGTCGCAATTTCAATTACACCTCAAAAAAATTAATTTTTATTTGAAATTATTTTAGTTTAGATTGCCAACTCGCATTGTTAGTAAAAATTTTATTCGAAGGATTTCATCTTTTATTTTAAAATTTTTTCGGAAATATGAAAATGGACAATTTTAGTTAAATTAAAGCGAGAAAATTTTTAGCTAAAGAATATATACGATATAAATAGATAATTTAGTTCAGCTTTTATAGCTCTAAAATCATAGTGCTTAATGAGAATTTCAAGCAAAATAAATCATTCTTCTTAAATCGTCTTATTAATTTTTAATTTTAAACCTGAAGGTAAAAATAATTTTTTTTATAAAATATAATTTATATATCTTTTTTTAAATTGAATTTTATATCACTTTTTGATACGAACTCAAAAAATCCGAAAATTCGCGGCTTAATATAAAAAAATTTTTTGGTTGGTAAATTTTTTTTTTCGTCTCAATTTTGCATTAATTGCATTCAATTTTTTTTGACGTGATTAAATTATGACACTGTTCAACTCATCCAAATTTTTGAGGTAAAATTTTTGCTTGAAACAATTTGAATATTAATATAAATCAATGAGATATCAAATCGTTTAATTATAAAATAGAAAATTTTTAAAACTTGAAAAAATTTAAAAAAGATGGTCATTAGTTAGGCATATTTTAAATTGCTGAAAAATCTTTTGATGTAGACTTATTACTAATAAAATGGTTTGAAATCTAAAAATATGTTTCCCTAACTGATTAGCAGAATTTTAAAACTACTCTATTGCAAAGAAATTTACGAGTTTTAATATCTAAATAAAATTTTTAAGAGTAATATTTAAGAATGAATTTCCATTTTATAGTCTTGTTTTAGAAGCTGAAGTAATAAAATCATGTTTTAATTTTATAATATATAAAAAAATTCTCCCTAAAATTTAATTCAAATTAATTATTATTCTAAAAAATATTTAGAGCATTGTTTGCTATATTATAATGTACCCATTTTTTCACTTTTCTTTTATGATTTTTTAAACCAAGTTGGTTTTATGTTTAATGAAGTGAGTCGATTTCAGCTTTGTATTGAATTCAAAATTTTTTAATAATAAAAATTTAAAGTTCAAGATTTTGGCCAAGAATTTTCATAAAATATATTTTTTTTTTGAAAATTGATAAATTTAATTTTCAAAGTTTAAATCTTCAAAGTATTATATAAGTTTGTTTTATTGAAATCACAGCATATAATTGAAAATTTTATTTATCAATTAACGGAATATTTTTAATTTCATATTAAGTATTATTAAAAGAAAATTTTAAATCTACGATTGATCGATAATTTTAGTTCGAATATTGTCGAATTTAGGCGAATTGAGATTTAAATCTCGATATTAATATTGACGAAATGTGATTCTTTTTCTTAAATTAGAATCATACATTTATAACTCATGATGGAAAATAGTTTTTATCGTATCTTGCCGAATTCGAAATTCATATTGGACTATTTATAATAACAGATGAGTCACTTTTATTTAGTGTATCCCAATTTTTTTTTATTCGAAATCATAATCGGTCTATTCAGACAAACAAGCTTGATCATTTGAATTTTTCAAAGCAAATATAATTAAAATATCGTAAAATAAAAGAATAAAAAAAAATTCATTCTATCCCACAAAGTAAGTTTTTGGTTTTAAAAATTAAAAATTGTATCATAAAAATGTTCAAGAGCTGATGATATTGAAAAGAGAATCTCATGTTAGTTTATTTACCTCAAAATCTTTGACTCTCAATTACCGACTAATATTAAATCAGAAATGGTTCTTAAATTTTATATTTATGTTAAAGAGTTAAATCATCAAAAATCTAGCATCTTCTTTTAAACAATTAGTTATGGTAATGATTTAACAT
>BLXL01010588.1:0-14880 GCA_023170135.1 Acarapis woodi
ATAAAAAAAAAACCTTATTGTAAATGACAAACTATTGTTTTTATATTCGAATAAACAATATATATTTCGAAGAAAAAACTAACGAAAGATAAATTCAATAAAAAACTAAAAATCTAGAAAAATGAATTCGGGTAATATATCATTGTTAAGATATATTATAAGATGTGCTTGTGAGAATAATAAACAAAAAATTCAATAAATAGATTGAAAAACAAAGACATTTTTATGGCATGAATTAAAATTTATGTCAAGTCTATTTTCGCTAAAATTTTTTATAAAGATCTCTTCAAGTCGATTCAAAAGTATTTTGGCAAATTAAAAAAATTTTTGGTCTCTTTTTGTTCAAAGAAAAATAAAAATTTTTTCAAATTAGTAAAAAAAAATTTTTTTTTCTATTTCTTTGAAACTATATCAAAAATTACAGAGAAAAAAAAGATAAATTTAAAAAAAAAGGCTGAAGGCATGAAATATTTCTAATTAATATTCCAACTGATGTCAATTGAGGGAAAAAATTCTAATATAAAATTTCAAAAAAAATTTGCATAAAAACAAAAAAAAAAAATCATTAAATTTTGAATAAAAGGTGAAATATTGAGAATTTGGAAAACACTTACGCCCAAAATTGATTTTCAGTAAAATTAAGAGAAAAAAATTTTTATCGATTTATTTCATATTAAGAATATACATTTTTAATTCTAACAAGTGGAGCAATATTCCATTTATATGTCAATTTATGCAAGGTAAACACGGACAGTGAAAGATATGATCGAAAATTTAAAAAAACTAAAGAAAACGATTATTGGTTTATAAACAAAAAATTTATCTAAATAAATTCTACTAAAAAAATAAATTGGTTTTCCGGTTATCCAGAGTCTATATATATGTATATTAAAATAATCGCAATAGGAATTATTTAATTTTTTCAATTATTAAACTATATTAAAATCTTGACAGAAGTGAGAATTGTTAACTAGTATGTTTTGAAAAAAAAAATAGTCATTTGAAACGAAAAAAATTAATGATTTTCAATTTAAGTATTATATATGATTAAGGTGATCAAAATTAGAGTAAAAAAATTTATTTCGAAATGTAAAAAAAACCGTACAGAAAAATAAAAATTAGGAAAATGTAATTTAAAGAATGAAAGCATTTTGTGACTAATGGTTGAATTAGATGAATCATAAAGTGCCAATAAAGTAATGTGATTTGTAAAGCATGAAAATGCAAGACAAAAAATAATTTTGATTCAGAAATTGGAGAAACCAAAAGAGACTAATTAGAAAAGAAATTGGTAATCAATTTAAAAGGTCGAACTATCTAAAATTAAAATATAAAAAAAAAAAAAATTTAATTTACAAATCTGCTAAATGACTATATAAATGTTTCCATTTGAATGAACTGGCTGAAAAATAATTAAACGAGGGCATAAAGACCAAAACTTCGACGATGATTTTTAGTGTGTCATTTATATAGTGAATTTTATGTTACTGCTTTAAAAAGACCGAATGTTTAATAAAAAATTGAAAATGAAAAAAACAAAGTATTTCTCGAATTTCAATAAAAAAAACTATATGATTCTACTTTTCGCCAGATCAATTGATCAAATTGATTTTAAAAATATTTAAAAACATCTCTTAATACTGCAAATACACATTTTTTTCGCAATTCTTTCTTTTGATAAAAAGTTATGGATATAAAGTCTACAAGTTAAATCATTTTCTCGATCAAATAAACAAAAATTTATTTGTTTAAAATTAAGAATCGAGCGACAATGATAATATATAAATATTTTCTAATTGAATTTTATTTTCAATGCCACCGTTCAATATTTCGAATCATAAAACTCTTAAATTATGAATACGAATAATTTTTTTATCACGAAAATTGATTTTTTTCTTAATTTAAAAAAGAAAAGGAAAAGTTTTGAAAAGAAAAATTTTGTTTCCTTAGTTAAAATATAAAAACATATTGAAAAAAATTATTCTGTTTCTTGATTAAACTATGTTTTGTGATTGTGTTTAGATAGAAAAATATCATTTGAAAAAGTTGAATATTTATAAATATTAGTTTAAATATAACAGAATTAAAGNNTTTATTATTCTCACAAGCACATCTTATAATATATCTTAACAATGATATATTACCCGAATTCATTTTTCTAGATTTTTAGTTTTTTATTGAATTTATCTTTCGTTAGTTTTTTCTTCGAAATATATATTGTTTATTCGAATATAAAAACAATAGTTTGTCATTTACAATAAGGTTTTTTTTTTATCATAACGATTGCTTTAATTTGCAGAACAAAATGTATTTTGTAATAAACTTTAATTCATATTTTGTAGTTTTACACTTATTTTTTAAAAATCAAAAAATTTTCGGTCAGTATGTGTCTTTCATTTTAGAATTCATCTTTGTCTTCGTTTACCATATTGATAAAATAGTAAAATACAAAATTCACCTTTTTTATTGCTTTCGAATAATTCATGTAAATTTATATTCAAATTTATCAAATTCTGAAAGACAACATGTCAAAAAAACCGAAACACACTTTTTTGAAAAATAAAACTAATAGAAGTATAATCTTTTTTTGGGTATTTCAACAAAAATCAATAGAGAAAAATAGAGAAATTTTTTTAGAAAAATTTTTTATTGAAATTTTTATTGTATTTTTTTACATCTATTACTTTTAAATATCAACTATAGAATAGTTAAATTGTTTGCCTCTTTTTTAATTTTGTATATTTAGTTAAATTGTTTATCATAAAAATCATTCTTTTGAGAGAAATAGATTTTTAAAAATATTTTATTTATTTTATATGGATTTTAAAGCTCACATAATATTTTAGATTAGTGTTTATAATCAAACATATTTAATTTAAATATTCACTAATTAATTAAAAAGTGTTTGAACCCAATGGATATGTCTTAAATTTCTATTTTTATCAACGCGTACTCAATATTGTCTTTTTTACTGACAAGCTCAATTTAATTATATATATATATATGTATACCGACCACTTTATTGGAGCCTGAATCTGTATACATTTTACTTTTATGATTTGACACATAATTTATTTTTTTTTGCAAATTATTCAATTTGAAATGTCAATTGGCAAGCCGCCCTTATACTTATTGTTTAGGAATTATTGTATACAATTTAATTTATGCTATCGATATATATACAATCATATATCGATTAAATTAATTTTTTTCTTTTAGTACATTTGTTTAATTTAAATTCTCTTATTAAATGACAACTCAAAACATTAAGCAGCCATTTTTTTTTTGAAACAAATCATAATTTAATTCAGAGTGTGAAAATTCATGATTCTAATTTGTTCGTATCATTAAAAAATATAGAAATAAATGTATATATTGTTGGGGGGTTAATCAAAGAGAAATCATAAGCTACTACGCAAAAGTAATTTCATTTTATTAATCAAATCGGCTTTATTATATTTAAAGTGAATAATGATGCTTAGAATATTAAACTGATACTCTTTAGTAATCGAAATAAGTTAATCTAATTCGAAAGTGTTGGTTGAAGATTTTAAATTATGAATATTATCAAATATAAAAATTAAAATATTAAATTTCGCCATTGTCAAGTTCGTTTTCAAATAATTGATTTTATTATCAATACTTCTTCGTTCTCAACTTGCGCAATGCTTAAAACTATTTGAAAAAAAAAATTTACTTTTTAAATGGCAAATTATATTCTTCATTTTATTTCTTCTTTTTCTTAAATTCAATTCTATCAAAAAAATTTAATTTATTCGCGCTACCTGTCATAATAGATTCCATATATTGAAATTTATATATTTTGCAATTTAAAATGCTAAATTTCAAAAAATAAGTTGTGTATATAGGCCATTATCAGTATATAAGCTAATTTTAGACTTAATTAGAATTTTTTTTTTTTTTGCCGCTTAAATGAATCGTTGGTATTTTTATTTACATATTTTTTTCTAAAATAAAAAGTTGACTATTTTAGTTAACAGCAGCACAATAATTTTTCAAAATGTTTTAAAAGTCTTTATTATTTGCTTCTTAATTATCGATAATTTGATAACTGAAAAAATTAAAGCTCATCATTTTTAAATTATACATTTTATTGTGTAAATTTGATTATATTTTAAACTATTATGCAAAATACATTAAAATAAGCCATGCGACTAATTTGAAATATTTCAAAAAAAATTTAAAATGAATAAAACTAATTTCGAGAGAAAAAGTATAAATTTCTAATTTGCTTTTTGGATGTGAAATTTTCAACTGTAAAAATTTTAGAAATATCTTTAGCCGTTGCACAACGTACTTGAATGCATTATTCAAAAATAAAGCAGACAGTTTATATATAATTAATAAGATAATTAGAACAAATATTCAAAAATCAAATTTCTTCAAGTATTTTATTACCTTCTGATTCACATCTTTTCTAACGAAGATATATCTCCTAAAAATTAGAAAAATAAACATTAAAATCTTTAAACACTTCATCGCATTTGTTGGTAGCTTTTTCAAAATACTTGCAGTACCAGATCAACAAACTTAAATACATTTTCTTCGCTTAAGTGACAATTATAAAAATTCTTTAATTTGAGTCTTAGTGAGAAAAAAATAACAAGTAATGAAAGTCTTTAATTAAGTCAAGCATTAATGACCAATTTTTTGATTTGCTTAGTCATTTCAATTCATTTGTTATATGAAAGTATAAAATGTACTTAGTTTACAACTAGTGCACAATACGTATTTTCGATAATCATTAAAAATATGGTTGTTCGATTATAAAATTAAACTATCAAATTATTTTTATAAAAAAGTTTATTATTATATGCTATATATTTTCAATGGAAATTACTTTTGTCTGGAAAGAAAATTGATTCATTTCTATGTGAAAAGTAAAATTTTCTATCTGTTTTTATAAAACTGAAATAGATATAGGGGAGAACAAGTTATGCTTAAACGAGATTATGATTCATACATTTGAGCGCGTTTTTTTTCAGTTCGAATTAATTTATTTTTATTTAAATTTTATAGTTTTTTTAATAAACAAAAATAAAAAATAAATATATATATTTATTATATTTATTATAAACATATTATATATACTAAATTTATTTATCTAGTACGCATAGCGTAAAATGTTTTTTAAATTATCTCTAAAATCGTACTACAGAATGGCAGATTAGTTATTTTTCATTTTATTTTTTTTTTTTTTTGATTTTAATTAGTCAAGGTGTAAATAGTGACACATGAATAGACAAATTCTATTTTAAAATAAAATCAAATTTAATTGAGATAAAATAAAATAATAAAAAAAAAACATGATATATAAAAAGGAGTATGGGGAGATTTCTGGTAAATGCAAAATATATTTCGTGCATAGCGTATGATTCGTGATTAGAACAAGCATGCGTACTTAACTGTACACAGTTCTGTTTGTTTACATTTTAATAATTTTTTGTTAACTGAATCCAATGGTTTGTTCAGTATTTTATTCTAATGCTGCATATACTATCTGTGCCGATTTTTTTTCTTATTTAGTCGTTTTTTATTTTTATTTTTTAGTTAACTTTTTCGGCGCTCTTTTTATCTTTCGACTACCGACTATCATCTTAAAACAAAATGTTGTATTAGTTTAAAATCTACGATAATCTTTGGTAATAAATAAATTTTTAAGCCACACACAAATAAAGATGTAGATGAAATGCTAAGAGACCAGCAATAGTTTCAAAAAGTGAGTGTGTGATATGGAAAAAGTGAATTTTTTTTTTTTTTTTAATTGATGCATACCACTCGTCAGTGATACCTGGGAATGATTTCGATCATTCATTTAGTGAAATTAGTGTGTTTTTAAAAAAAAAATATTTATTTTTTCTTTTTACCTTTTTAAATATGTAAATTTGTGTTACGTATCTTATACTACGCTCCGTATGTGTGAGATTTTTAAGTTCTAATAGTTTTTATATATTCGCTTGCCAGATATTTTCTTTGAAAATTCATTCTTTTTCTTCAAATTTTCTAATTCAATTAGATTATTTAAAATTTTTAGTAAAACACATAAAAATTGGATATTCTACTGTTCAAATATTTCAAAAATTTTCTGAATTTTATTATAATTTTTTTTTTTTTCCGCTAAAAAAACGAAAATGAGGTTCGTATTATTTTTTTTATTTTAAAATCGATTCAATAGTGGATAAGAAAAAATTAGTGATTAAAAGATATTTATCAAATTCTTAATATTGTCAATATTTTCAATATTCTTATTTCTTCATAAAAATTATAATTAGAATTTTGGGAATTAATTTTTCTATCATCTCATTTGAATTGTTCTAATCATCATTGAATCTTAAATACGACTGGATTTTCAAAAAAAAAAAAGGTGTTATACTTAAGCATTTTTTTACTTAAAAAAATTCACACTGTCACACTCATAAAATTTCATAATCAATTTTTTTAATACATCTAATCAACGGAAATCAATTAATCATCAATTTCAATTCAACAAATAATGATCAAAAGAATTTAAAAAAGTAGTTAATAAGTATTATCGTTAAACTCAAGAAAACAATAACATGTAAATTTCAAATCAATTACAAAAATGTTCCGAATGTATTTGAAATATATTCTAAATATAACTACATCTATCATTAAAACAAACGATCATCTTTTTGAAATGAAAATTATGTGCACACACACAGAATGGCGTCTTAGAGATATAAAGAAATCTAAGAAAATCAAATAAGGATATACTATGTTCATATTGCATTAGTTTTTTTTTCATTAAAGGTAAATTCAACTGCCTTATGAATAATCTAAAATAGTGTGATTCATGAAATTTGTATTTAGCATTTTTTGATTATATTAGATCATTTTCAATTAAAATTTATTGCATTTTGATGTGCATTATCCGCATATATTTACAACTTTATCTAAAAAAAGTATTTTTTTAACAAAAATACAAAACAAAAAAGAAATTTTATATTTTATATTGTAATTATTTTATTAGCCTTAGAATCACTGTCCAAGTGATGGGATGAAAACTTATCAATAGTTCTGATTTATTAAATATTTAGTTTCGTTATCATCTTGAATACTTGTCCAGCATTGCTTACCTTAATAGTACTTTTGAATCATGTTTTGTTTATTCTGATAATTTTAATTTTTACATTAATCAAGTTAAAATTTCGTAATTTTTTTAAGATTGGATTTTACATTTCACATTCATTTAGTCGATTTTTCATCTCCTAAGCATATTCAACAAATGAATTTTTAATATTCTCTTTGTTCAAATATCAATTCAGTGTGTCACAACTTGTGATTTATTGTTATATTTTTTTAATTAGAAAGATTTCGCGTGTTTCTTATAAAAAAGATAAAACTGCTATGATTTTTGTATTCCATATAATTCATCATAATTTTCTATCAAAAATTAATAATAAACAATAAATTAAATTAATTTTTTTTTTAACAAAATCTTTAAATATATGTGCATGATTATCTAAATTAAAATTTTTTGTTTTCAAAAAAATTAAAAAATGTTGTGACCGTAAGTTTTTGATGATCCAGAAACAATTAGCGAATATTAAAAAGATAAAATAAGAGGTAAAATCAAAATTAGAAAATAATTGATGATGATCTGTATACCTTATTTTATAATTATTCATCTATCCGATTAATTAAATATTGTACATAGAATCCCTTACAAAACTAAATTCACAGCACATACTTATTATTACCTATTACGAACATTTTTTTCTTATCATTGAAATTTTTATTCAAATATTAGCAAATAAATATTTTTTTGATTTTTTTTAGATATAATTCAAAAAAATTTTTGGGCTCAACTCTTAGTTAAATAAAAAAATTTTATTTGAATGATTGATACAAATAGTTTTTGGGCAACAAATTTAATTAACATTATCAAGATAGATTACTAACCCTTACCTTGACAAATTGTAGATATACGCTTTATATTTTATTTATTAAAGATAATCACGTGATTGAATTCTACAACAAATATTATCAATGAGATATTCTTGATTCACAAAAATTCCTAAATAAATAAATATAAAATAAACATAGATTATGAGGTAGAATTAAAATTAATAATAATACTCAAATTATGTTGCCCAAATAATTAAAATTGATTATCTAGTTTCAATGTATCGAAAATAAGCACCAAAAAGCTGCAAAAATATCTTTTCATATTTATCTTGATATATAATATCAAAAAATCAATTCTAAATTTCGCTATTGTTTGTCTAAAAGAAATCGATTTATCAAGTGATAATTCAAATTTAACAGGTAGTTTTGTTTCTTCCAAATCAAGATTTTAACTAAAAACATTTTTTATTAAAAAAATTTATATTTTAAATGTCTATCAATCACTTTTGAATTTTGATTATAAATAAAAAACAATGAAAAATTTAATTTTGCAGCATTAGACTAAGGCTGAAAACCACAAAATTTCCTTTGATTTTTGATTCAAATAAAATATTAGTCAAGCAAAAAATGATTTTAAATTTTGAATCAATTACCTCTAATTTCAATAACTTTATTCGCATAATGGCATCCTACGGATGAGTGAATTTTGCTATTTCTGAATGTTTTATCAGAACTATTCATTAAAAATAAATTCAAAAATTATGTAAATTAGAGATATAATAAGTTACCTAATAGAAAAATTAATATTTAAATTTCGAAATTTCTACTAAATTTTAACATTTTTTTTTATTTCAATAAGTTTCTATCTTTTCATTCCCAAACCTAAACTTATAATTTAAACTAATAACAAAATCTTATCATGATAAACTGAATGTTTATTTGATTTTTATTCTCGAAACGATTTTTTGTTTTGCTAGAAAAAAAAAGATTAGAATCGCTATATTAGTTCTATTTTCAGCTAATAATTCAAGATATTTTTCAAATTCATGAGTTTAGAATTTACTGATCGAATTTCAATTGATACATGCCATTAATGTTTAGGCATTTTCGATTTATTCAAAAAATCATTCAAAAATTAATGAAAATATTTTTGAGAAATTTAATTCATCCAGTAAAATCTTGCAAATATTTTTAAAAATTAAAATTATTATTATGAGCAAAATTAAAACTTACTGCAATCTGAAAATTTCAATAATTAGTTTTAATAAGGTTAATTAAATATAACTTAAAGCGATTTTTTTTATTTCACAAATTAGTTTAAATTAGGAACATCAATATTTCAAATTTCTTTTGAAATTCATAAAGTTGAATAAATAACTTATAAACTTTTATAAATGCCCATCAAAAAAACTCTGATCTAAAATTTCCAGTAATTTTTATTATTCTTTTAATTTCTAACTAATAGAGAGAAAAATTTATACAAGTGTAAAAATACTCTTGCGATTGGACTATTTTTTTTTGAGTATAACGATATAATTTTTCGAAATTGAATAATGATAAGATTTCATTTTAAAATACAAGTCTCGAATACTTTTTCTTATTACACCTCAAATTGCAATAATTTGAAAATAAAATTCTATTTATTTTTTCTTATTGAATGCACAATTTGTTAAATTTTTACCTAATGATCTAATTTTTGATATGAACGCAATTCCTATTAGTTTAAATTTTTCTTTTTATGAAATCATTATTAGATGATTGAAACTATCAATTATAAAGTTTCTCAAATTTGGCCTCTAATATATAAGCATATTTTGAGATGATGTCAAATAATCGTGTAGGTACTTTATTGATGGTCTTTAGATGCATATAAAATTTTCTAAATCTAATTATCATTTTAGATAATTTATAAATATCGATTATAACTTTTTATATATTAAAATTTTTCAAAAAATTTTTGAATAATTTTAGGAGATAAAAATAATTGATGCATTTTGAATAAGTCCTTTTTTCAAATTGCAATTAAAAAAACACTACGAAATATTATTACAAACAGGTATAAATTTTATAATTTTTTTTGTTATCAAATTTTCAGGTGAAATTTTTAATTTTCATATCTGTCAAGTTCAAAAAATAAGATTCTCATAAAAAATTCATAGCTAAATTTTTATTTATTTAATAATTACTAACAATCATTGAGAATAAGTTTTATTTTTTTATTTAATCATAATTTATAAAATGATCCTAAAACTTCAAATTCATGAATGCATGTCGATCCTATAGAAATTTGGTTCTTTTTCAAATAATAAGAAATAAAATTTCATAAATTTTTTTATAGATAAGATTTTTTAGATGTGAATATAAAAAAATCAAACAGACGAATACTAATTTTGCCGTCAATATTTGTTTATCTGACATATGAATAGTTTTTTAAAATTATTATTTTTTTAAAATATCTATTCAATTAAAAAAAATTGATGATATGGCTCTGATTATAATTTGATAACTTAAAAAATTTATTAATCTAGATTAGAATTTAAATTTGATTGGAAAGATTAAAAAATTTTTTATTTATTTCAAGTGATGACAAAAAAAAAAAAAATAACCAGTGCCAAACAATTCACATTTTTTGACCACATCATACTAAAGCAAATTTTGACAGACCATGCAATAAATGAATTTACCTTAGTAAATGATGAGTATTCTAAAGATGACTGTTGTGTCTTGAACGCCTTCTCGAAAAAAGTAAGAATTTTTGAGCTTCACTAAATTAAAAAAAAAAATTCAAAACGATCGATTTCTCATCAATCTGCAGTTGATCATCAATTATTTTATTTAAAAATTTACTTTAATGAATTGCTAAGTGAAATGTTTTTTTAACATAGCTTAAATAAATTGCCTTCAATCTTATAATTAAGTAAAAAAATTAATTTATAGCTCTCTTGAATGGCCATTTTTTGAGTGTACAATATACTTGATTGAGCATTTTCAGACTTATTTAAAATCTTGAAATCGGACAGTCTATCTGTGTGTGTGTACACCTTAATCCATCTATTAGTATAAAGTGTTTAATTTCGATTTTTTAAATCTTCTTTAAATTTCTTTAAATTTTCAACACCAGTTTGATCTACGCAAAAATGATTAGTTCTAGAGCATTCGCACCTATGGACAATAAGTTGTTTCGTATGTATCTTTATTCGCCGATATTATATGAAGTTTGTGCGTGAATTAATCTTCATCAACTAATAATAATTAAATCGATGTGCTTTTTTTTACCCGAAATTTATGTTAATATAGCTCACATCATTCTAGCACCTCATCAGTCTATTCAATAAAAGATTTGTGTTAAATGCTCATCTATAATATATAATACGCCTCTTAAATCTATCATCTTATGTGTATGATTTATTCTTCTCTTCATAAATAATCATTCAACCTTAAATTTTGTATATATGTTTCTGTCCACTATTGAATTGATATTTTTTCTTTTCAGAGTATTTGACATCTATTCTTTAAGTGTTCTCAGCTTTATTTTCTTTTTTCTCCCTCGTCTATTTATTTTCTCTAACACACAATTTGATCAGATAATTTTTATGTTTAGATATTATTAACAGATTTTTCTTCATCATTTAAATGACTCACTCAGAACTTAATTCTTATAAATAAAAATGATTAATTGCTTTTTATTTATTTTAATATTCATATATTTTTAATAATGTATAAATGTCTTAAAAATTTGATTTTGATTAATTTTCCTTAAAAACATTCTATATTTTATTCAAATATTCGTTACTTTATCATAAGCTCTCTTTTATTTACGTATATAATACTAAAATATTCCATTTGCATAAAATCTTCAAATTTTCAAATTCAATTTAGAATTCTTTTTAAAATTCAACAGAAAATTAATTAAATAGAAAATTCGAAATTTATAGCTTTTGTTTTTATCCTAATTTTAATATCATATCATAGTGATAAATTTATCTTCAAATTTTGTCCACTTACATCACTTAATGAATTTAACCCACAATAGTATCAAAAATTACCTAATTCTGTTTTATATTTTATAAAATTCTACGCATATATTAATTTACATATCATTTATGAAACTTCTTTTGTTTAGTTTTTCTTTAGTCAAATATACGATCATCTAATACTTTTCAAAGATTTTTCGATATTTTTCATTTCTCTAAATTATATTTTCACTAGAGAAATTTTTTTATTGGAGTACGATCAAAATGGTGCTTAAATAGCTGTTTTTAATTATATATTATATATTTATTTCAATTAATAATTCTTGAATTAATTCTCAGGACTTTTCTTTCGAAATCCTTCCTAGAAATTTTTGTGTGTACCTTCTAAGTGTTTATTATAGCGAAAAAAAAAAATTGAATTTTTTAACAATCGTGAATTTCAATTTTTAAAAACAGATCAAATAATTCTTAAATGATATTTCAAATTTGAACTATAATAATAATTATTAAAATATTTTTCACGATGGTAACTATGATTCAGTATTCATGCAGACTAGTAGAGCTGCAAAAATTTTTGAATAATTTTTCAGATTTCTTGGAATTAAAAAAATTCTTACAATAATACTTCAAATTTTTCAAGTATTTCAATACTTTTTTGATATATAATTTACATGTAAATTTAACAACTCCAAATATATGAGCTCAACTAAAGTAAAAATTAAATAAAATTAATTTAAGTTTCATCCATTTTCTTATGAAGAATTTTGTTAATTTTCAAGTTCACTTAAGTCTATATTCTGTAAACGATATATTTTTTCTGGTGTATTGGATTGAAAGTGAATTACAATGCATAACTTATGAAAAAATAATATCTTTATTCCTAAATTTAAAAAATAATATGTTCTAAAAATAATTGCTTTTTTTACTGCAGCTTCTCTGATAATAAAAGTATTGAAGAATAATTTTGAAGAAAAAATTATTTATAAAATAAATTATATTTTAAACATAGTTTTTTGATTATGTATAGAACAAAAGTTCAAATAATCTGGCAACGAAATTAAAATTATTCGAAGTGATCCCAATTTCTATCTAATCCTTTGAGTATTTAATAAAAGCCATTAGTTTTAGTCTGTGATTTCGAAATTTTATCTCTTTCTTGTTTAATAAATAGATAGTCATAGAAGCTGCAAATTGAATTCGATTTTCACGACTTGGAAACTTTGAATTGCGAACAAAAATTTGATATAGTTTTTTCATTTCAAATAAAAAAAAAAAAGATTAATAATTCTCGTCATTAATCGAATTAGTTTCGAATTAAAACTAAAAAATTTTTAAAAATTAAACTTTTTAATGAATTTTAAGCCATTCAAATACCACAGCAATTCATATTGATATAATATACTAGTCAAATAAATGGTTTGCGCAATGTAAATCATATTTAAACGAAAAAAAAATTTCTTTATTTTAAGCGTATTTGTTAAATAATTTTCACATTGTCATTAATTAGCTAAAATTGTCATTAGTAAAATCTAGAAACGTTTCAGAATGAGTCCAAAGTTTATAATTAACAATCAATACGTACTCGAATATTTCCTTATAATTGGTATAGAATTTCCTTTTTTTTTTTTTGTCATTCAATTAAATTTTTTTGTGGGTTTATTAATCTTTAAATAAAAAAAAGATTTTCTGTCATCTATATTTAATAAAATTCTAAAAATATTGTTAAAACTAGTTTTTCAATTAATTTTTATTTTAAGACAGACAATCATTAATATAATTTTATCGATTTACTCGCTGCTAATAAACACTCAGTACAAAATGAGAAATTTAGATTTGAACCTCTTCATTAATTCAAAACTTCACTTTCAAAAATTATTAAATTAAAAATTCATGCTTCATTAAATTCATTTTCTGACTTTTTTTGAAGTTTGTTGTAAAAGATACTAAAATAATAACGAATTTTTTTTCTTTACTATTATTGTTAAATAAATCTGCGGTTCTTTTTTTGAAATTTTTCAAGCTCTGAAAAAAGGAATTCTGTCACTGAATTGCCTGTAAATATATTGATAAGTTAAAAATTCTGACTGCTCAATTATTTTTAATAATTAAACACGACATTTAAACAATTTGTCTTAAAATTATACATAAAAAAACGGAATTCAGTCTCATTTAATAAAAGAGTATACATTTCATTGCTTTATTCATTTTAAATAAGACTTCTTTTTCTGATTTATCATCAAGTATTATTTGGACTAGAAATCGGTTTAATATTTAAAATTGATATTTTAATTTAAGAAATCACAATTGCCTAGAGAAAAATTTTGAAAAAAGTATTTATCTTGCAATTTTTTTTATAAAAATCTTGTATGAAAATTCATTGAATTTTTTTCTTGAGTGAAAATATTTATTAAAAAGAATTATTGAGCAGCAAAACTTAAAACTTTCACATTTGAAACTTTACAATATGTTTATCAAATTGTCAAAAACAAAAAAGTACGCAGATGTTTGACTTAATAGCTTGTTTAATAAAAATTTTTCTTTGAATATACTCTCAAACTTCTGATTCGCATGCTTTAATTTCGTATATGAAAATTTTTATAAGAATAATTTTCAAAGATACTTTTTAAATCTTGTATTTTTGCCGAGTATTTTTTTAATTATGGCTTTTGCGAAATTCGAATAAATCAATATATATCTATTCGACATAGATACTCTTTAAATTTTCGGACCAACTGACAATAAAATTCGAGCAAAAACTTTATCAAACAGGGTAAATGTATAAAAAAACAATATTTTATTTCAACATTTGTGTTAATCTGAGTTTTAATTTTGAAATCTTCATTGTAATTAATGCACATCCATCGTTGTATAACCATGTCTAGAATTTAATTTTTTCATTTGATCCTATTTATTTATCATTATTCGAGAGAAGATCAGCCGCTATTAAACTAGTATTGAAACAAAAATTTCTTGATATTCATAAAAATTATTGACATTTTTATCTATAATTCGAATA
>BLXL01010589.1:0-20943 GCA_023170135.1 Acarapis woodi
TTTCTAAATTTTTATGTTGTTTTATTTATTTTATTTTAATTTTTTTCTATTAATTAAATTTTTTTCAAAGTCGTGAATTATATATAAATCTACATTTTCTTGAAATTTACCAAGTTATAAAGTAATTAAATGAGTTTGATATATTAATTTCTAGTGATAGTTAGACACAGTCAACTGTTAATTAATGAATTTTGAAATAAATTTTTAAAATTCAAATTCTTTATTTATTTTATGATTCTAATAGGATAGCTATTTTTTTTTTCAAAACTAATAATTTGTATTATAATTTAATTTTTTTTATAAAGATACGAATTTTATCGATAAATTTTAGTTATAGCATCAATTCGAATATAGTTTCTAAAAAAGCGGAGACAGTAAAAAAAAATAAAATCCATTTGTATAACATAGTTTGAGATATTTCAGGGTTTGAAATTGTAATTAGAAATTTCCTAGACAAAATAATTTTGCACTATTTTTAAACGAAAGCGAGATTAATTAAGATTGCTTTTCAAATTATTTAATTATCAAGAGTGTAATTCTTAATGAGTACAATTTTCTCAAATTTTCTGTTTTCTTTTGTTTATATGTGTAGGTCAGCTTTTTAGAAAACTTTCTTTATTTTGTTCAAGTTTTTAACGATTATTTAAAAAACAAATTTTCTATTTTCGACACCAAGTATTGACTATAAAATAATTAGCTTTAAGAAAATATAACAAAATTTTTATGAATCGTTTTTTTTTTGATAAAATTTTTTTAAAACTGACTTTGCGTATAAAATTTGAAATCAATGAAAATTATTTTGCTTAAAAAAAAATTTTTTTTATTTAAAAATTCCATCATCAAAATATGAGTAATATATTTCATATTTCGAATGCGATTCACTCTTGAAATTTTCATAATAAACTTTTTATCATAAACATCAAGTTCAACATCACAAAAAAAAATTCTTAAAATGAAAATCAGCTACAAAACTTCAACAAAATCTCTATATAAATGATGAAATGAAAATAATAGAAAAGAAATTTGATTAGATGTTAAAATTTTAGTGTAAAAATGAATTCAAATGTCTAAATAGTCTAAATAATACAGTTTAAATTGTGAGTCAAAATTTTCGATAAAAAATCTATATGAATATGTGAATTTTAAATTTATTTTTCAAATCAATAACGAGAGTATTATTTTATTAGAATATATTTAGTCCAAAAAGAGAATACTTTAAAACCTTGTTTTTATATATCGGAAAAAAAACATCTTGAAAAAATTTTTCTCAATTTTTTGTCTCTTTTCCAATTTTGTTCTTCAATTTAATTAATGCTTTTGAAATTTATGTAATGTACAACTTGATTTTCCCTTAAATTCATTTTTTTTTTCTCAATCAAACGGTTAAATGAAAAATTAAATTTTTATGTACAAATTGAAGACATCAAAAGTTGATCTTTTCTTTTATATAAATATTACACGAATCAAAATAATCCAGAAATTATAAATGATCTGCAAATCATCTGATGCATTCTAAAGTGCGAATTAATCGAGTTTCTAAATTTCACACACCTAATTTTTGAAAATACCAAATCTAGACTTACATCATTTGAATTCATGAATATAAAAAATGTAAAAAACTCATTATCTTTTTTTCCTGAAAATGAGTGGCCATAAATCGTTCATGAAGAAAAAGAAAAATTATCCGAATTCATCTTTATGCTATAATTTTCAACAATTTTATCAAGTCAAAGAAGAAAAAACAACAACTGTTTCGTATTTTTTTCAAAAATGTCAAAGAAAAACTTGATTTGTACTTACTTTTGTTTCAAAAATTTATTCGATTGAAATATGAATTTTGTTTTAAAAATTTTATATTTTTAAAAAGGCAAAACAAATTTTATCCTGTCGAAAATGCCTTTGTAAAGAGTGTGATCAAATTTTTTAAAAAAAGCAAGTGTTTTTAGTCAGTTTATTTAACGATACTCAGATTACAATGTAAATTAATCATTATTTTTGAAAACCTTAGTAAGATAGTTTTTTCGAATGTGTGATTTTTTTTTCATTTTTTAATATAAACACAAATATTAATGGCTTAATTTCATAACTTGAAGATTCTCTTGATTATATATTTTCATACTGAAGATATGTAATTGATTCAAGCCGCAGACAAAAATATAACTCTTATGTAAAAATACAATTTTGATCTTTAACAAAATTGATCAATTCGACCATGTACATTGAGTTCAATAGATCTTTCGTCCTTAATGATGACATTTATTATGTAATTATACATGAAACTATATCTCATTTTGTCTCTGGTCTACTACACCCCGGTGTACATATCAATTGATAAATAGTCAAATTTTTAATATTCTCGTCTTTTTTTACATATACAAACAAACCGGATCTTTTGTAATTTCTTCATTTAGCACTACACTCTTTTTCTCTCACTTTTTGTATATTACATTACCATTCTCTTTCTTAAAGCAACATCTTCCTATGGATAGAAGTTTTAAAGAAAATGTATTCTTGTAATTCGAGAGCACATCCGTTGTTTGTTTTTTTTTTTGTATTTATATATATAACTTTTTAACTTTAGCTTTAATTTCGAATTGTAAAATAATGCAATTTGTAATTTTGTCTAGGAAATTTACTTTCTCGTTTCGCTAGATGAACAAATAGATGTAAATTATTGTAAAAATTGTGAAAAAGAATTTAAATTTTTGTTGCGAACAAAATAGATTAGCAACTCTCCTAATGATCTTAAAAATACCATCCATTAGTCATCTGTAATTTACAAATAGAGTAACATTTTATAGCTCATCAAAAGTCTAAAATCACATTCTGTGAAACACCACCACCAATCATCAATTCTTGAATTTTATTGTACACATTGTAAGCAACAAATTTCATCTTCACATCATGTACACAATTCAATCAACAAAACAGTGCAAAGCTACATCCTCATTTCTATATTTGACTTTTTACACATACTATTTTAATTGAAAGCCCATTTTTGTGGACCAGAATATTAATTTGTTATAATTAATAAAAATTTAAAAAAAAAATTTCTTGTGTTTATTTATTTTTTTTTTATTTTATCTAAAAAAAAAAATCGAAAAAATTTTTAAATTTTAAAAGAGTAGTTTTATTTATAAAAGCTTATAAAAAAAATTTGACACTTTGTTAGATGCAAGTTGTTCTATATTCTTCTTAGATTATATTATCTTTTTATTTATACCTCCATTTTTTTTTAATTCCTTTGTTTTCATTTTTTTTTTTATTATCATATTCAAAAGAAAAAAAAAGTAGTAAATAAATAAATGAAAAATGATAAAATTTAGTTTAATTTAAAAATAACCATGAAAATCAAGGATATATTTAATAGGACCCAAAATTAGATTGAATTGAAGTAATTAGTGATTAAAATTTCAAAATCAAAACATTTATTAAAATTGTTAGTCAATTTTAAGGCTCGACCTCTACTTAAGAGGTAAGTTTCCTAAGAGTTTTACATTAAGTGAAAAAATATACAAAATTATATGTAAATCAATATGAAAAAGATGAAATTTTTGCTTTTATACAGATTATAAGTGATCACCTTGAAAGATAATAGATGATGATAGATGAATTCTCGAGGTGCTTTGTCTAAATTTTTAATGAATATTGTATAAATAATATAAACATGACAATGTGTGTAAAAAGATCTATTTTTGAAAAACATTGATTAGGACATTGACTTGGATGTTAAAAGGACATTTTTCGTATCTTACAAATATATGAATAAAATTTAAATCCGCAAATAGATTGATTTTGTACTTTTTTTGCAAATCGTTTGAACAACCTATTTAAGTATCATACAAAGAGAAGTGAGTCGATAATTGAGCACAAGTAAATCTATCAAATAGAACATGACATAAAAACAAAAAAAAAATAAAGTTTTATTTTTGAAAATATTTTCATATTTTCGAATTTATAGAATAATTCTATGAGCAGAACGTAGTGTAATGATCGTCATTTTCATCCTTTGAAAGATGTCTTAATTATCTAAAGAATGAATATAAAGTAATTAACGTATTGATGTGATAACATAAGAAAATGAATTTGGATGGCTTTTGCTTAAATGAGATTTGATGATACAGAATTTCTAAAAAATTTGAATTTTTTAAAGGTAAAAATTTAGAAAGTGAAAGCATAGCGAATTTTGTGTTTTATGTTTTGAAAATGTACCTGAGATCATATAGTTTGTTAGATAGAAATTTAGGAGAAATAGATAAATAATTGAAATGTAAATTTATTTGATTGAAAAGAAAAATGAATTTGGTTGTAAATAAATTAAGTGGATTGAAAAAAAAATATTTGAAATACTAAAATATATACTGCATGGTTTGGCTTAAATGAAATTGATCCCAATTGAAAAATCCAAACACAGCAGTGGCAGTATGTTTGCATTTCGTTCTCTCTCTAACTTCTAGTACTAATCTTGATTAACTGAACGATCATGATATATCTAAAACATAAAACAAAATAAAATCGTATATAGACCATCATTCTCCTGTATACAACCATCGAAAATCGAAATTAAAAGTGTAAATTATGAAAACAGTAAAAAACAAAAAATAAATGAAAATCATCATTTACATATAAAATTTGCCTAAAAAAGAACGAAGATTCGTATACAAATCACAACAAAATTAATTTACAAAATGAGTTGCTTAGAATTTTCTTAAGAAATAGCACCATATGAGACGATTGATCAAGGTGTGTTATATAAGAGAATGATGAAAATTTACAGTTCATCGAAAAGAATGTGTTGTATATATGCATCTATAAAATATAAAATAAATAAACAAAGATGAGAGAGAGAGAACGAGAAAATGGTCATTAAATGGTTTAAGCTGCAATAAAAGCAAAGATTTCGTGTAAATCAATTACTATTTGATTTTAAATTAAGATGTGATTGTAGCTGGTATGCTATTTGTTGTTATCGTTGAGATTGTAGGAGTTGAGGTGATTGGTGTTGTAATTAGACTTGTTGATAATGTGTTGCTTATAGATGGTGTATTTGGAGTCGATGGCAAAACGGGTACTTGTAACACAAATTTGTCATAGGTTTCAAGTAATTCTTGTTTACTATATTCTTCCAAAATAACGAAATTATTGAGAGAATCACTTATTTTACGAGCACAATTTAAACAATGAACCACATGCTTTTTATCCATTTCTCGTACAAACAAAATGTTAAATACTTCGAGCTAAATGGTTAAGTTGAAGAAAAAAATTATAAATTATATATTTTGTATATTCCTAAAATATGATTTTTGAAAAAGGTCAGCTAACCTCGCAATTAACACAATAGTGTGATGGTTCGTTTTTGTTCCGACCGTGCCATTTAATTTCTTTACCAAGTTTTTTGACGAAATTCATAGTCTTTTGAACATAGACTAATGAACGCAACAAAGTTGATCTGAAAAAAATCAAATAAATATTTGTAAACTAAAAATTATTTTTTATGATTTAAAATCAATACTTACTTTATTTTTTTATATAATTTTTCATCAGATACTTTGATATTACGCGCCAAATTCCATGTTAATTGAACCAATGGAACAATAGATTTAAAATCTTCTTGTTTGTTGAATTCATATCGAATTACAGCAGATTCATATTGATTAGCAGTAAGAGGACCAACGTTCCATGCAATATTATTACACCATCCAATTGCTTGTACCCAATGAACGGTGCCAGAATTTACAAAAATTAAATCGCCTGGTCGTTGAACGAAACGATAAACGGGTATATTATTTTTCTGTAATTCAGGCAAAAGAGGCCACCAACTACCATGAAGATAAGATACATTATTGAGCTGGCACAATTTTTGAATAGCTGGCCAGTGTTCTTCTGGAGTAGCGAACCATTCACAATCTCCTGGACCAATATTAATGTTAACGGAACAGAAACTTAAATTTTCTTGATGTCCAGGTGTTCGACAACCAGGCACCTTCATATACAATTGAACAGTATTCATACCTAATATCACGTGTCCAACGTGACTAAGCATATTACCAGCAGACACAACGCGCGTAAATACGGGCAATTTAGTCAATTCTTGAAGTTGAGCTTTCCATTTACGATGATCAGATAAATCAACATTAGTACCGAATTTAATAGTTTTAAAATGTTGCAAATGTTGTGGTGTATTTGATTGACTATTTGAATTGCTTATTGGCTGGCCATGTTGATCTTTCATGTTTTTACGATTAACTTTTTTCTTAAAAATACTCGAACAATTAGAATCGGAATCTGAATCTTTGGGTAATGTGGGAAATCCATTGCTATTATTATTACCATTATTCAATTCGATGTTCAAATTGCTTTCATTATTAATTCCATTGTTTTCAAGATTTGGTAAATTTATTCCATTAATTGGTTGAGATAAATTATTGCTATTAAGAGTACTATTTTGAAGTGCGCTACTTCCATTAGATTTGCTGTCTTGTTCTTCTCGCAAGCTCTCCTGAAAAGTAGAGGCCTGATATTTTGCATATTTTGAAATGGTGGAATGTGATCTGTGACTCTCACAATACCAAACCATTTGTTTCTTTTGTGGATGCCAATTTTCATCACTTGGCTGAGCAAGTTGAGTTCGAACTTCGATTAAATGATCAGGATTACTTTCGACAAGTGTTTTTGTACTAAATAATCCCAAATCTAATTTCAAAACATTCGCCATTCCACGTATAACAGCAATCGGATGAGCTAAACAGAATTGTTGAAGTTGAGGTGATTGTGCATCTTTTTTGTTGTCCAGATAGACACTTGGTGTTGCTGGTTGTAATTTGTTCGGTGCGATTGGTGGATAAGGTGCACATATTGGATCAATTAATTGTGGATTAGGACATATTTTATGATTTAAGTCCTCTTGTAATTTCAATTCATCATCAGAAAACAAATTTAAATTCATTTCTCCATCTAAACCAAGATCTTTACAATATTCAATTAATTCTGCTGAAGTCATATCAATAGAGAGTGGTTTGCTAATTGTATTCTTGTCAAGTAGCAATTCAAGTGTATTTTTTTTATGGCCATTTTGACTAGACTTTCTATTCAGATCTTCATTATTTTTTGTTGAATTATGGTATTTTGATTTAAGTGTCCACAATTTACGATTATTAAGACCGAATTCATTAATTAAATTTTCGGCAATAATAGCAGCCGATTGACTAACAGGCGATAAAAT
The DNA here is from genome assembly GCA_023170135.1 of Acarapis woodi. Taxonomy (NCBI): domain Eukaryota; kingdom Metazoa; phylum Arthropoda; class Arachnida; order Trombidiformes; family Tarsonemidae; genus Acarapis; species Acarapis woodi. The sequence continues at coordinate 7,223 of BLXL01010589.1, forward strand.
ACTATTTAATTCTTTTTCTGAAAGTGGTAAATCATTGTTGGTTTTATGTAGATCATTTTGTTGTTTGAGATATTGAAGACGTGGCTGTAGTTGCTGAAGATAATTACGCTGTTGTTGAGTCAAATTATTGAAATTAGCTTGAAGGTTGGCAATTTCACGTTCTAGTTCTAATTGTTCATTTAATTTTTTTATATTATTTGTACTATTTGAGTGATCATTATTCAGGTTATCGTTTTGATTGTTATATTCCATTGATTCTATTTTAACTTTCTTATTCGGTTGTTTATTGTTTTGTTCACCTGTTTTTCGAAAATAAATTAAAAATTTATAATCACCATTTTTGATCTATAGTTTAATTATTAAACTTACTTTCATTATTCGTTTTTTGTCTAGATTCAAAATCTTGACTTACTGGCAAATTCCAAGCATCTTCCAGGCAAAGAAGTTGTTTATGACTACAATTCAAACGAAAAATTAAAATTAAAAATATTTAAAAAAAACTTTTTTTGAAATAACAACCTTTGATTGTTAGGCTGAGGAGCATTTGCGAGTTGTGATTGAAGAAAATTAATCCTTTCTTTTAGTTGAGTGCTTATCGTACCTATAGATTGAAGGATAAATCACATGGTCAAAAGAGCCATGAAAAAATGGCATTGTATTAAAAAAACAGGTATTAAGGTAATTTTTTTTCAGCATTCTAAAATTAGTGTTTAGTTAATTTTATGCAAAATAAATAAAAAATTTTATCGCTTTGCTCATCATCTCACTAAAGTTAAATATTATTAGAACTTTCTATACTTCAATTTTTGATGAAGTAATATCGACCAGAGTAATGTGTACATATACATTATAAACTTTTAAAAATCTTCACTAGATCTTTGACAACTTAAGAGTCCCTTGAAAAAATTTTATCATTATTTTATTTATATCAGATTCATATAGTTTATAATGACTCACAATGAAAATTTTCAAAAATAATAAATAAGGGAGTTAAAATTCGAATCGGTAGCCATTGAGTGCAAAGATATAAAAAAAATATTTTTTTGAGACAAGTTCAAATGTGCTAATTAATTCATAAAATAAATTTGCTCACTTACTGCACACATTGCAAATTTACCTGTTTAATGCTTTAGTTCATTCAACTTGTTTTAGAAGAAACATTTTTTGAAAAAAGAAATATAAAAAATAAATTTATATTGTTTTCTTCTGAAATTTTCTTTCGTAATAAACACTTGAATAATTCTTTCAATTTATTATTAATAATTACTTTAAAGTTAACTCTATAGTTAAATAAACTTAGTAGCTAGAAATTAATATTCGAAATAAATTCTCTAATATAATTAGACAATTAAGCATAAATCACTTGATAAAAAATTGTCTTACCATTTCCTTTGGCAGCATTGCTGTAACATTTAAGCGCATCATGAAATTGGTGGGCTGTTTCGTAAAGTTTACCTAAATTAGTCCAGGCTTCGGTGTGGCCTTTTTCTAATTGAACGGAACAAATGTAGGCTTGTAAGGCATCCATATCTTGATTCTGTTGCTGATACAATACACTAGAAATGTCAAAATAGAAAATATTAGGTGAATTCAAACTGATCTAAAAAAAATTTATTTTAAATGATAAAATATATTTCAATTTTCGATTAATAGATATATCAGGTGAAATCAAGATGAATTACTTTGATTATCAATTATAATGATTTTTTAATTGCAAATTCAGTTCATTAAAAAGGTTTTTACTTTTTTATATTATATATAAATTGATACTTAAAAAGCAATAAATATAAAAAATAAACTTATATCGTACCCAATTGAACACCAGGTATCTGCATTAGCTTCAGCAATGTCTACTGAACGTCGATAAGCCTGAAATGCTTCATAAGAATTACCTACGGCTAAACAACGACCAAGTAAATATAATGATTGACCTGATTGTGGATACAAATTGAATGATTTGTTAAGACACTGAATAGCTCGTTTCTGTGAATCGGATTGATTGTTTTGACCACCACTCTGATTTGAATATTGTATACTTGATTTATCTAGTACATGGTGCATCCAACCTAATTGCTTATAAATCTCGGATTTCACTGAATTATTTAAGCGTTCTTGTTGCAACTGTTCAGGCGTTAATTGATTTGATTGTTCTAATTTTTGATCTTCATCTAACAATTTCTCATAAGATTCTTTAGCTAGTTCGTATTCTTCTTGTGTTTCACACAGGTGAGCAATATGAAATTTGACTTGTTAAGAAAAAAAATTTTTATAGTTTTAGACATAAGAATTAACATGAATTTATTATTCATATTTTTTCATAAACTTACTTTCTGCTTTACTCAGCATGCAAGGATTTGAATCGATTAATGCTAGTTGAAAATGCTGTTATAAGAAACAAAATATAAAAATTAGATACAAGAGCAAAAATTATTGAAATTCATTATATCTCTTGAACACCTTGATGATTTTCGACAATATCAATTGAATGAAAAATAAAAATATTCGTTTTTTTTCATAATTTTTAAATTTTAAGTCGACTTTGAAAATTTGAGATATCTTTTTCGAATTCAAAACAAATTAAATTTCAGGTCTATTGCGTAATTTGATAATTAAATTAGAAATTCTAAACTTTAATTCTTGATCATTTTAAAACCATAAACTTTCTTCACATGTGCAGTAAAATTTAAAATCTTTGTCAAAATTATTTCTTAAAATTTTAGTGTTGAGTAGCGAAAATATCATGAGATAAAAGAGTCTCTATGAAATAATTTGAGAAACAATGATTGTTTAACGAACGATGGAATAAAAAGGAAGAAAGCTTTGAAGTTAAGTTTAAAAAATTATACACCAAGATTTTTTTCAAGCTATAAAATTGTAAATACAAAACAGATGTGCCACTTATACTTATAAAAAAATACAGAGACATTATATTTATGGATTATACCATATTTATCTATCTTGGATGATCTATTTTATATGAGTAGCTTGATACACTTTAGAATCCGTTTACAGTTAGAATATGGGAAAATTTAATGTGCATCCATGACTTACAATTACTAATTTGAAAACATGTTGCCTCTCAATTTTTACATATTGAAAATCTTAAAAATAACTTTTGCTACATAATTAGTAAAATAAGTCCACTTAGCTTAATTGGTTTATATGCGCGATTTGTACAGTCGGTATTAAAAGAGATTAATTAATCTCAATTTTTTTGTTTTTTAAAAATTTTATGGAGTTTTTGTTTAAAAAATAATTTATGTTTCGCTTTTCACAAGTATCTGAAATTAATTACGAAAACCATCTGTCTATTTTTTTAAATAATAATAAAAAAAAAAATTTTTTTGATTCTTCGATTCATAAAATAAATAAATAAAATAATCTGTTTTTTTTTTTATTGAAACCATCTATAAAACTAAAAAGATATTTCGTGAATTTTTTCGTGAAATAAAAAATATTACAAATGCGAATCAATTAATTTATAAATCTAAATAATCTGACAACAATTTAACATTCAAATATAATTCAAATTATTGAAACACTTCAAAATTAATTCTATCGAAAAAAAAATAAAGCAAAAAAATAAATAAAAATAAAGTGAGATCTCGTAAGATAATCATAGAGTATTTTGCTAATTGATATTACAAATCAAATAATAATTCAAATTTAAAGTAGTCGATCGCAAATAATTAATTTCAATTTGAAAAAAATTGTTAAGCATTACCTGTTGATATTCGTGATTAAAAAATAATTGCATTCAAGTTCATAATGTGGTTTTATAAATTTAAGGACTTAAATATCTATTAATACATGAATTTCTATCTTCATCACCTAAGCTTAATAACCTTTCTTCAAGTTTTTATTCTCTGACCATAAAAAGCTAAAAACTAATTTGAATTCCCAGTTATTCAATTTATACAACTTATATATGAAAAAAAACAAATTTTCACATAGTCAAAATTTTAGAATAAAAAAAGAATTCTGATTCATATTTTTAAGATAAATTTATGAAATATGATTGAATTGTAAAAATAGCAATCAGATTGGAGAATTTAAATAAACTCTTACCTTTAGAGATGAATTATAATCCTTATTAACTTTGAAAATAAGTCCGAGGCGAATATGTATTTCGTTAGACCGTATAAAGCTTGGCTTTAAATAAAGCACTTGACGGAAAGCTTTTATTGCCCTTAAAATAAAAATATGATTAGATAAAAAGTAAATTTTTAAACAGTTAAATTAATATGAAAATGACCTAAAAACCTTAAAAAGAAAATTATCTAAATAGATAAATTTGTCATCTTGATTAATTCTAATTTTCAATTAAATGTAAACGATCTATAATAATAAAACAAGAGATTTCTGTCTGGAAGAATAATACAATTTTTAAGTGAAATAGATCATCATTCAAACAATAGAAAATGTCTGATTATCTAAAGAAAAATTAAAACAAAAAAAAAATTTAAAATTTGAAAAAATTCTAAATACTTTCTCAAATAATACTACATCTTTGAATTGAGAAGCCTTAAACAAAAATTTCTTTTTAAAGAAGAAGATAATTTGAAATAATTAGATAATAGACAATATTTATTAAATATTGATTCACAATTTGAAAAATTTTTCAATCAAAATTAAATAATCATATGATAAAATTTGATGTAACTGAAAAACATTCAAATATTAATCAGTATTATGCATATGAATACGTATTTTATTAAATACAAGTCATTATTAGAAAAAAATATATATTTGAGATAAAACATTTTTTTGCTGTTACATTCTTATGTTATTACTATTTTAAAGAAATCCTTAAAAAATTTTCGCTGGAATAAAACTTATGAAAGTACTTCCGTTATTTTATTTTATAAATTTGAAAAATTAAAGATTTGTTTTGTGAACTGTTTTTGATTGAAATTTAAACTATTTAAAAAATTTTAATATTTTTTGGTACGAATTTTTGAAAATAAAAAATTTTTTTAATTTTTATTAGGCGAAAAAAATTCAATTGATTTTCATCTAGAAAAAAAAGTGATTACATATTCACATTTTTTTCTATCTGTTATGAAATCTCAAAAGTTATCGTAATAAATTTTTGCATTATTTTCTCGAATAATTAATTAATTACATAATTAAATTAATAATATAATACGAAATGGTATCAAATTATTCACGCAAGCCTGCTAATTTTAAGTTAGTTTTTGATTTGATGGGAAAAAAAAATGAAGGCGTAAAAAAATTATACTTTAATTGATACAACAAATGAAAATATAAAGTTCATTGACATTGTCGGCATTCATTTATCAAAAAAATTTTTCAATTACTATTAATCTCATTAAAATAAATCACATGAATTTCTAAGTTTAAAATTTTGCAAAATGATAATTATACACTGAGGAAGAGTAGTAACTAAAGAACATGATTAAATTTTCTAAATCAATGATTATTAAAAATTCATCTACTAGCCATTCACCTTAAACATTTAAAAAAAAAAAAAATTAAAGAATAATTTTCAATTAGCTTCAAATAATTCGAAATATTTTTTTTAGACATTTTTTTTNNAAATTGTCATTTTTTTCATCAATCCCGTCTTTTTTTATTTTTCTCATATCTTTTGAAAAATTTTTACTTATGATTAATTTAAATTTAATTACTATTTTTTTTAGACATTTTTTTTAATAAGATTGAGAGATTATTTGACACATAATATTTTAAGTGATCCAAATTTTGATATTCAATTAAAAAGTAATCAAAATAAAATTTTTCCAGATAAACTCCAAAGATAATTGTAGTTACAGGTCCATTAAAACAAAAATTCAACGAATGCTTAAAGAAATTTCAAATTTGAATTTATGTAATTTCAATAAATTATTGTTCATAAGAAAAATGAATCAATATTTTGATATTTTGCAGGTCTTTAAATAAATATGTGATTTTCAGTCAATGATAATTTATATCAATCAAATTATCCAAACTATTTTTAATCCGAACTCATCAACAAAAAAACTTGATGACAAACAACAGATTAGTTTAAAAAAAATTGTTTTAATACAACTTGATTTCACATGAATATAAATCATATAAAATGTGTGGGCAGAGATTTGATAAAATAAAATAGTAATTAAATTTAAATTAATCATAAGTAAAAATTTTTCAAAAGATATGAGAAAAATAAAAAAAGACGGGATTGATGAAAAAAATGACAATTTAATTTAATTATAATAACGTAATTTGGATTGATAAAATGCTTGTCTAGATTACAAATGATCAGAAATCTAAGAAATTGAATATAAAAAATTCCAAAAAAATTAAAATTACCTATGGTAGAAATCAACAGGTTCTACTTAATCAAATATTGGGCTGAAAATAATGACTCCTGAATTGTAGAATTGGGTTTATAATTTAAAATTGGTGAGATAAACTGCATATCAAATTCACACACATATGCCAAAATTAAAAGTTTTAACTTTATTCATTTTCATAAAATCAAATAAAAGGCAAAAAGATTTCCTTAAATTCGAATTCAAAAATTAATTATTTTTATTTATCTGAATAAAATTTTATGAGAATCAGAAAAATTGAAACTATAGGCAGATTTGAGTATTTGTAAAGTTTAAATTTTAATTAAGTACTAATAGAGATTCAATTGAATTCTAATCAAATTGGTAACTACATTTTTAATAACTATTTTGAAAAAAAATTATTTAAAGGTTTAAAACTTGAGCAATAAATTTTCATGTAAATGAGAATTGAATATTTTGAACGAATTATGGCAGGTTAATTGAATTATGATGTTTTGATAGTTGAATCTTGTTCAATATGATTATTGATTATAAATCGGTCATTCAAAAAAGTGACAAAAACAAATATTTGAATTTTTAGATTAAAGATTAATAAAGCTATCTTAAATGAGATCTGTGATAATTTTTTGAATATTTATTAAATAATATTCATTTATACTTTTGTGAATTGAAAATGTTAAATATCTTATCGGAGTATTTCTTGTAAAAATATTTAGAATTTTATAAATAAAAGTTGACAATTGATAAAATACTGATGATTTTTAAATTTTTTTAATAAATTCAAAAGATTTATGGATAGTAAAACCAATAAAAATCACAAAAATTTTTTGGATTTTACAAAATTATCTAATTTTAAATTGCATTTAACTTTGCGGCGTTTCGAATTAATTCATTTAAAAAAAAACGATTCATAAATGCGATTCAAGAACAAACAATTTCAAAAATGAACAAAAAAAAATCCGGGTCTGTGTCCACTGTTTCAAAATTTCGTTTTTGATAAATTTTTTGAAATATGAAATTTTTTCTGCATAAACAAAAAAACAAAAAGAAAAAAACCTTTTCGCACTTAAAACCATAGGTAATCAGGACAGACAACTAGAAGCTACATATTTTGATCAATGTAAATAAACTCATATATAAAGATTTAGCCTACAATGCAATAAACTCTCAATTTTTATTCAAAATTATGAATATTGAATTTGACACATAAGGACATCATCTTTGAAATTTAGAACACATAGTCTTCCAAAGAACACAATAATAAAATAAAACGAACACAAAAAGTACTTGAGAAAAAGTGATTAATTGATGAAGTGAAGGCAAAATTCAAAAGCGTGTAGATATTTGTAATTTATAGTTTTAATAATTGAAAAATCATGGAGCTGATTAAAAAGCAAATGAGAGTAAAAATACAAAAAAAAAAAATGAATTTTTCTAAGCTTATACACACACACACACACAAAATGATTGTCAACTCGAACACACAACCATTCAACACAATTTACGAACTTTTGTACGTTTGCAAGGCTCACATTATATTCGCGATGCAGTTGAAGCATGATTCTCAAAGCGCCCTTCGCATCTCAGAGAACTATTCAGTTGATTGGCCTCACACAACCAAGACACACTGCTCTCTCTTCCTTCAAAAAACCAAAATACAATTTTCTAACGCACATACATACACAAAAACACACACATATAGATGTGTATTAACAGGATGACTATATTGTAAGAACTAAATCATTTATCGAATACAAAGCTAATTCTTGAGTTTATCAAGGCAGTACCCAAAATATATGCATAATTCCTGCATGATGTCATACAAAATATTGTACTAACATATGTTGTATTGTGAATACAGAATATATATGCTAATATCATATATAGAACACTCTGTATACTTACAAAATCAAATATATATGTGAAGACATTGTATTAAAACGAATTTATCAAAATATTCTAGAATGGACTATTCTCTTTTCTTTAAAAACCAAAAAAAAAAAAAAAGAACCATGAATGCACAAGAAAAAAATCATTTTAAACTAATGAACGCGCAAGCTGATACAAATACAGAAATACAAAATTCATATATATTTACTTGTATAGGGCCAAAAGAATGGAGGTATAATTAAAGCAGGCAAGCTTATATACTACTGTGTGTGTTTAGTAAAATCTTCATTTACATTCACATACGCTCTCTGCAGTTCACTTTTGGTTCAAACAATGTTCTGAATCTGAACTTTATTTTTTTCTTTTTTAATATGGACTTCTCATATATAATACTCGGTAGTGAAGTATTTAATTTAAATCGGACTTTTTAATATTTTAGAATCTGAAAAAATATTGTTCGCGCGAAAAAAAAACTGAAAACAAAGTTCAGATGTCTGGTAAGACTTTTTGTTAGAAGTTCTTTTTCGGTTACATTACAAAACTTAGAAACGTTATTCTAAGTGTGTGTATAGTAGGATATTTAAATTTAAAATTTTCTCAGTATATATTCAATCATTCGATTATGCAGATCTTACGTATATATTCAGTAGCACTGCTTTGTATTTGTCAATTTTATACATCACGTTCAGTAAATTTCCTTTGACTATGATATCTCGAACAAATTGATATCATGGAAAAGAATGATGTGATAATTATCATATGTATAAAATTTAATGACTTGAATTCACGTGTATACGGTCCTATTGATTTTTAATGACTACATTCATTATATATTTATTAGTGATTGAAATTATAGATTACAAACTTATTTCAATTAAAATTTAAATAATAAGATAAATAACAAAAATAAGTTATCGAAAATTGACTAAGCAAAAAAAAAAAAAAAAATGCAATTCAATAAATGGCAAAGTGCACAGATGTTTAATTTCTTAATTAAGAATATACTTTTTCAGAAAATCAATTTATTTATTGTTTAACAGTGATTTAAAAAGTTCACGTAAAATAATACTTATACGACATGCTACGAAAATACATAGAAAAAAAATCGAAATTTAACCAAGAAGGACGTTTTTATTTTTTTTTAAATTCCATTCAAAAATGAAATATACAATGGTCTAATTTCGATTTTTAAACTTGAGATTTTGAACTTGAGAGTATAATCTGCATTCTTTTGAGTGTTAGCATTAGAGAAGGTTTGGGTATTTGTATGACACAATGTTTACACATTTATTGTAGACAAAGAAGCATGCACTATTCGAGAAATGTTGAATCTATACAACATAAGTTCCGATTGCTAAAAGTATGTGAGTCAATGTTTCTAAATTTTGAATCGGGGTGCTCTAATTTAAAATTTCACAAAATTTGAAAATGAATGGAGGATCGAGTTTTGGTATATGAAAACATTGAAAACTACTAATTTTAAAAGCTACTTTTCTCTGTGATCTCCATTTTAAGGTCCTAGAAGGGAGCTTAATATTTTCAAATTTGGATAAACTTCTCAAGATATATATAAACAATTGTAAAAAGCTTTTCTTTTTTTTTTTTTTAAATATATTGGACAATATCGTAGTTGTAAACTTTACCTTTTAATAAGTTTACCTTTTTGCAATAGCCTCTCTATATTCAAAATTTTTAAAAACTCTTGCAAAAATTTTCTTGTGTTTTGAATTATAAATATTTTACCTTCAAAAATGCTGCGAAATTTATAAATCTCAATTCCCAATAGCTAGAGAGTTCTAAAGTATCCATTTTAATTAAGGCTTATTTTAGCAAGAAATTTCTAAAAAGAAAACATTGATTTCTTAAGTTCTAAGTTTTCATATAAACTGTTTTAAGTTCAATTTTTTTTTATTTATAGAATTTCTGAGGCGATCGAAAGGTGAAGTTGAAAAATATTTTTCGCTTCTCTTCTTTATCAAAATTTAGTATTTCAAATAGGGAATGAATTAGGCCTGGTCCTAAGTATTAGAAATTTTCTATTTTATTAATTCTTACAAAATTTCTCAAATTTAGTACCTTAAAAAATAATTGAAAGATAACATCATATTGATTTTAAATTATAATAAATTTTTATCTAAAAAATTACGTAATAATCGTTGAATAACCGCTACAAAAATTTAAGAAAAAAAAATTGATATTAAATTTTATTGTTTGAATAAAGATATAAAAATCTACTAAAAAATAAATATTAATATGTAATGCTCGAGAAAATTGCACATAATTTGTTCACGTTCCAAATTGTATCAATTTCAACAAATAGTGCGCCCAATTTTTAATACAGACACTCAAATAAGTTCTAAATAACTTATTGAATAATGCCAGTTTTAATGCTGTTTTATCCAAATCCTGAAAACACACGATTTTCCTAAAAATTTTTTCAGTATAATTCTGATTACAAATTATGTTTAATTCGAATGTTTTTAAAATGAAAAAGTCATGAAATTTTTATATCATATTATGAATTAAAAAAAATACGGAAATTTACTTCCATGTTACAATGGATTATTACGAATATCGGATAGATTTCCACTTAACAATCATTATGTTCGAACATGATGATTGAAAGAAAATTAAAATCTATAAAACAATCAATTTAATGTCTGAAAAAAAAATAATGTCATTTATTTATACATCTTAAAAATTTAGTTTTTTCAAATTCAGAATTGTCTAATATATTTTTGAAATAAAATTATTCATCATACATTTAAGAAATTATTTTCAGAAAAAACAGTATTTAAAATTTTTTTTATTCTTTTTACCATACAACTTAATCGATAAAGTTAGCTGGAGAAGAATTGATAATACGCAAATTTATCAAAATTATTCTACTGTTAAGAATTGTACCACATTAGCAATTGAAGTAAGAGAAAAAACATTATCAAATGCAAGTTCAATAAATGACTACGTTTTCAACAAATTTTCTTTTCCCACAGCTTTATAATTTATATAGATTTATGTAAGAAATTTCTCTTATAAGTATATTTCTAGCTTCAAATATCAAATATTCCGTTTTTTTTGGCCAATTTTGCTAAGTGTAAATAAACCTGTCCAATCATATGCTTCTATGTGTTTTTTATTAATGATAACGTAAATTGGTGAGCATATCGCGAGAAAGAAAAAAAAAACTAAAAAATTTCAAATTTTAAGACAAAAATTAACACACCTTGATTAATATAGATCATGATTGAGAATCACTTAGACGATGTTAATATTAGTCAATTAATTTGTATTTTCAAATTTTTGAACAACAAATGAACAAAATAAAAAAAGAAAGACTGAAGAAATCAAAAAAAGAAAAATTATAAAAAAATGAAAGCATAAATAAATTGAATCGGAAATGGGCTGGATTTGAATGGTCAGTTTCCTTTCATTTTCACCCTGCCGTATAACATACGTAAATTCGAGAAAAAAAAAACTAAATACTCCCGACTTAAACATAAAAAAAAATTCTTAGTATGTTATTTAAGATATGTTGGAAAAAAAACTCTTTTGTTCAAACACTACGTAAAACAAATATTTATTTGATAAATAAAAATTTATTTAAGACACTGATATTAAATCCAATGTTTACTTTATCGAATATATGTCGGTATTTCATCTTTTGTCTTATACATATCATAAAAACACTTTTAATATTCTATCTCGTTTGTTAAATAAAAAAAGAAAACATTCAACAAGTGTTGATCTTGATTCAAAAATAATTTCATAGCTCAAAGTCAAAAACATCAAATATTCATTTGATGAATGTAAAAGTTCAATTATAAATAAACATAATTAATATTCGAAATTCAATTTTTCCTATCTCAAAAATTCATAAAAAAAATGTTCATTTTCTTTTTGAACGAAGAAATTCAACTTTGAATCGTTTTAAGCAAATTATTTCAGTAGAATTTCATTTCAATAAAAGATATTTGAATTTTTATTCTCGTATTGTCAGTCCAAAAGACTGTTTTATATTGACTAAATGAAATATTTTAGAACTTTACAAAGATACTTAATCATAACATTTTTATGTATTTTAATCTTTGAATTCTGAATTTTTATGCTTTCAAACATTGAATATTAAAATGGTAAAAATAATTTTTTATTGAGTTATGTTTCATAAAAAGAAGCAGTAATTGAACACATGAAAATAATGCAGTTTGGGTATAAAATTAGTTTACTAAATTGCGATCAAAATTTATCACCAAAATGAAACAAGGTATTAAGTCAAAAAAAAATTCGTTAAAGTAAAATAATGCATTGAATATAATGAATTTCGAAATTTTTTTATTAAATTACTTTTACAGAGAAGATAAAATAAAAAGAAGATAAACTTGATTATTTTGATAAGTACATACATGTTTATCAGTGCACAGATGCATTTAAAAGATAATAGCTAATAAAATTTTAGTGGGTATAACTCAATATCCGATTATTCACATGATCAAAAAAAAATCAGAATTTTTTGAAGCGCTGAAAAAAGGAAGCTCTATAATCTTGAGATTTTAAAAATCTTCAAACTTTTGAACAAATATTTTTCAATTTCAAATATCAAACTAAAAAAGCGATGTGAATTCTTAACTTTAACCTAATAGAAAAAAAATGATTATTTAATGAAATAGGCTTAACAAAATTGAAACAAAAAGATGCTCTACTTGTTCCATAATAATACATAGTATTAGATTGATGCATGGTTCAGGTAAAGAAAGTAAATTCTTTGAGCCAAAGGTCAATCAAAGAAAAAAGATTTCTTAAATACAAGAAAAAGAAACATAAAGTTATGGTCTTTTTTATTTTGAAAATTGTTCAAGAAAAACTTCTCAAAAAACATGTTGATACAACAATATGTATTCGTTTATAAAAAGTTTTGATTATCATCGATTCAAAAGTAGTTAAGGCACATGGTAGAAAAAGTCACATTAAGATAAGCAGAATAAATTAGAAAAAAAAATGGAGCATTCTTCTTAAAAAGAATGCTCATAAGATGTTCATATTGATTTGTAATTATTAGTTTTATGAGAAAAAAAACGAATTCATCTCTCATAATTGTTAGTTTTTACTTCAAATTGTTTTGAAAATTATTTTTGCACTTGTCTATATATTCACCTTTAGATAAATGAATTAATTAATCCGAATAAATAAATTTGATCTTAAATATTTAAAGAGACCTTGTTTTGTTAAAACTATTCAACAAAATTTATTGAATATTTTATCAATTTCTTAAGCCGACTAGCTGTTATATCGAAAAAATCATAGCGATAGGAAACAAGTATATCATATTTTCGAAACAAATTTTTTTCAGAAATTTTTGCATTTCATTGTCTTTAATCAAAAATGAGCTTTGGTCCAAAGATTTGAGTTTGTCAAGAAACTCTAAGGTTGATGGTGATTTGAAAAATTTATTTGCTCAATTTCATTCGTTTCGTCAATCCTTCAAACTTCAAAGAAACTCTGAAATGCTATTTAAATAGATATTGTTAAAAGTTACTT
>BLXL01010590.1:0-17974 GCA_023170135.1 Acarapis woodi
TTTTAAGAAGGACATTCAACGGAATAGAGAATGTGACTCAGATTGAAAAAAATTTACCCTTACGTGTAATGAAATTAATAACTGAATCGTTTGCAATCAAAGGCATGGCACTTGAATATTTGGCTGAAAATAGTCAAGAAGACCCATTAAATAAGCAAGAATCTAAATTGTTACTGATAAAATCTTCTGAATTAATGATTAAAAACACAATAGAATCAAGAATATTCTGTTTGACTAAATCGACTGATCTCACTCTACGATACTTACAGAATATTGAGAAGTTACATGGTCAATACGCTCTAATTAGTATTGGTAATATTATGGAAACAGCTATTCAACGAGCTCCATTACTGTACATTAAAAACTCTCAACTTGATCTCGCTGTCAATCAATATCGATCGGTCTTGAATGCCGTTGAATGTAAGGCAACATCGAATTGCAGACAAATTATTGCTCGCCAATTGACTGAGGTAATTTATTTATAAGATTATAAATTGTCAGTTACAGAATAAATTTAATTATCATATAATTATATTAGAATTATTCATTTTTTCAGTAAATTAAAATAGTGAAAATTGAATTTTTTGAATGTACTTAAAATTTTTTTCTTTTTATTTTATTAAAAATCATTTTTATTTTGTTAATTAGGTGATTATGCGTGGAGTTAGCAGTAATTGCTGGATTCCATTCGATTTAAATAAAATGGCTTCTAATACTGGACTTTGGAAACCGCATCGATATACCAGTCAAACAATTTTCAACCCACAACGAAGAGAAGAAGAACTATTATTGTTATTATTAATCGCTGAACAACAAGCAGCAGCCAATGTAGTGTTAGAGCGTAGTTGTGAATTTGATAAATCAAGAAACGAATCATTAAATAATGTGATTGCAATTTATGACCTATTCACAATAGCCTTTACACCTTTACGTTACTTTTCAGTCGATATGTTTGAAAAAGCAATGAAATTTAGTTTTGAAGTTAAACATATTTGGTTACAATTCGGTTTAACTTTGTTTGAATCACGAAAGTCACCGCAACGTTGTCTTCAAATCTTTGATGAAGTATCAAGAATTGACAAAAATGATCCTCTACCTCTACTTATTCAGGCAAAAATTTATTTGACTGATCTTTATGATCCAGAAACATCGTTAGTTTATTCTAATTTGGCACTTAAAATCATAAAAGCAAAAGAAAACGATAAGACTTCTTCAGAAGCACTTCTCTTACCTCGTTGCTATCTGCTAATAGGGATTGCAAATGCTTTGACCTATGAAAAACAAAATGAATTCAATAAAAGTCAAATGAAAGATTATCTAAATGAATCGGTTAAAAATTTCAAATTGATGGCTAAATGTTCGCCTAATGATCACTTAGCCTACTATCATCTAGCATTGACATATGCTAATAGGCGCATGATTAATGAGGCGATTTCGAATCTACGAATTTCTTTAATGCTCAATCCAGTGCATTTAACTTCACTTCAATTGTTGATTATTTGTCTCACTTCGTTGAAAAAATATGAAGAAGCATTAATACTTTGCGAATCTGCTCTCCAAGAGTATCCAAAACAACTTCTATTGTTGTTCATTAAAGCAAATATTCAACAAAATTTTTGTGAAGACGGGCTACAACAAGCACTTATGACCACCAAAGAGATGCTTAATTGCTGTAAATTGTTGTCGTCAAATGGTCAAATTAGTCTTGAAAGTTCTAATCAATCAAAATTAACAGGTGCTAATCAAATCTCTAACAATCATATAAGTAGTTATTATTTAACAGGATTGAATTGTGATACTATGTCATTGAGAATGGAACAAACACTAAGTGAAGTTGCATCAATCGATTCGAATATACCATTAATAGCTACAATCAATCCACCTGCCAATTCAAATACCTCCAGCGAAATAAATCATATAGATCAGACAACCACATTAATCAATTCGCATTCAGGTATTACTTTAAGTCAACATTCAGGTAGCAACATAAGTTCAGGTTTTAGTAATGTACAAACAAGTCTATTTCAACAACAATTGGCAAATATGCAAATGCAAATCTGGATACTTGTCACCGAACTGTTTATAAAACTTGGTCAATACGAAGAAGCCGAAAACTGTTTGATCGAAAATTGTCAGCAACAGATTTTTGGTCTCTTATCACATCAACTTATGTATATAAAGGCAAAATTGTGTATTGCGAGAAATCAATTGAACGAAGCTAAAATACTTTTACAGAGTTGTATATCAATTAATCCACGTCATACGAATGCACTTCAGCAACTTGGCCTAACTTATCATTTAATGGGTAATCATACGTCTGCAGAAAAATATTTACGCGATTCTTTGAATTGTGATGCTAACTGTTTAGAAACCTGGTCGATAATGGGTAGTGTTCTTGAGAAATTAGGTGATAATGAACGCGCGATTGATTGCAATCTAACTGCTTTAAAATTAGAAGAGACTGAATCTGTTCTCCCTTTCAATATTGTGCCAAGAACCGTGTTTGAATAAATTTCATAAAAGGCGTACTTTTATACCTAAAATAATTTTTTTGTTTTTAGAATTTTTCGTGTCTCGTTCCAAATTTTAATTCTATTTTTTTTGTTGTCCTCAAAATTTTTATCATTGTTTACAAATTTGAATCATCAATTATTTACACCAACTTCACTGTTGTATATATAGCCAAAATTTTCAAAATGATTGATGAGGTATTATGTAAATAGTAATTTTTAAGAAACTCTTATAGATCAAAATTATAATTTACAAATTCAAATATGCGATATTTATTTAGACTAAAGAAAAGAATTAACTATTCTAACGAATAAATTGAGTTGTTATAATAAATCAATTTTAATAATTTAGTTTTTTATTTAATTTTTTATTTTTCAAATTTTTTTTGTATTTCAGCTTGCGTAAAAAATTTTTTTGAAAACTCAAGTTTTAAAATATATTTAATTTATGAATGTATTATTTTTTAAAAAAATTTTACTCCTATCGATTCTTGAAAAAAGAAAAAGATGAAAAATTACAGAAAAATTAAATATCAGAAAGTCAGAAAAAAAATATAATTTCAAATAAAGTCTTTTGAATTGACAAAAGACTATTTTTCTTAAAGATTTCAAAAATACTTAATTGCTTAGCATTTAATATTTAGTGAAATTTCGAAAAAAGACTCATAAAATTTAGTGGTATAAATAAATTTAAATGCTATGAAAAAAATTAGTATTTGTTCGATTCAGCCTGAAAAATCATTTTTTACCTTTATAAGTCATATTATGAATTGAGAAAAAAATGGGTCGGCCTTTTTCAAAAATTATATACTCACAAAGCATGGTAAATAAAAAAATTTTAAAATTCACATTGAAAACAACTTACAAATTATTTGTGAATTCTTTTCAACTCATTCATATTATATTATAATAATTAAATTTTTTAAATAGATTAATTTAAAAGTTTGATGATTTATGTATAATTGCAAATTAATGATTCACTAGCCTTTCATTCGTTGGGAAGATATTTTTTAGATATAGATTAAACAAAGATACTGGAATTTTTTCTATGTATGAAATAAGAAGATACTTGATAAATCAGTACATAAGTACATCTAAATTTATATCTTATTATATCTAATTCTAATTGATAAATTTTTTACATTGAAGAATCTAAATATAATAAATTTTTTATTTGTTTAAATAGACAGCGATTCTTAAGAAAATTAATGCAAAAGATGTTTAGAACTTATAAAAGTATTACATGTATGATCACTTTCCCGCATGATACGATTGAGTGTTGCGGAGTCGGCGACTTCACTGAAACAATGGTAAAGATGCAGATAACAGTTCTTGAGAAAGCCTGTTAATTTTATTGTTTCATATTTAGGTCTCATCACATGAATATTGATGCACAAAAAGCAAGTTGCCAATACTTGAAATTGTTGGTCGTCTTTACACGTATCTGAATCAAATTTATCGATTGATGATTGTTCTTTTTGATTTGTGTCACTCAAAGTTGTGAAGAGTTGTGTAGTTTTGCGATACGGGTAAAAATTTTTTTGGACAGGTATATCTAATTGAGTCGTATTTTCTTTTTCTACTTTAAAATACAATTTGAAGCTTATTTTCTCAATAAAAGGATTAAAAATAATTAAAAAACAATTTTTATCAATTTTTTGATCAGAGCCCATATTTTGACTACGAAACATGTGTGATTGACTTAATGACTTCACACTTAAAAAACAATATTGTCTTTGACTCTGATTGTTTGAATTGCTAACGAATTCTATACCTGTCACACGACTAATAAAAAGATTTAAAACTCCAGCAGGTGAACACATGGTTGTCAAATTTTCAGGAGTACTTTTAATTTCTGTGTGTCCAATAATTGGTAACTCTAAAGTGAACACAGTAAATCTTAACGTAAGTCTACATTTACTGCGCTCATCTTGTATGGTATACAATCTTCCATTCAGATTGTGTGAATTTAAAAATTGACCCAAATTATCTGTTAATTTTATTTCAAAACATTGTCTCAATTTCGATTGGCTTGTTTCTTCTCGCAGGAATCGTTCATTTTGTTTAGTTAATTTTTTACTTGACAAACTCTGATTCATAGTCTCTTTTATATGGTGATTTCCTAAATTTCGATACATTTGATTCTCACCAATTAAAATTGCTAAAAATACCGGAAAATCTAGTTTAGATAATGCAAGCATAAAATTTTGCATCCAATATACTATAGGTCCTTGTAAAAGATTTGAATTTGTGATTAATTCAAAATCATCAAATCGAATGCGTACAAAGTATGAAAGATTGTTTATTGAGTTGTATTCTTTAGGTAAAGGTGCATTAAGAGTATACATGATACTGATTTGAAGAATATAATTGGCTGTTTTGTTTTTAAAACCATTATGAAATGCATTTTTTAGTAGATCAATCTTTTGAAACTCACATTTGTTTGTTTCGATTCGCTTTTTTTGCTCTCGAAAATGATTTAATAAATTTTTTAATACTTTATTATTTTTTGTCTCTTTAATTCTATTACTTTTTTTTAATCCAACTTCGTTTTGTTTTATTTCGCCCTTTTCATCTATTTTCTCATTTAGTTTCGAAATTTTTTTAGATTGAGAAATGCTCTTATTTTTTTTGTTTTTTTCTCTATTTTGATCATGAAAATAATTTTTTCCATTATAATAAAGTAAAAGGCTTTTAAAGTCATCCATATCTAAATCAATTAAATCGTCATTCTTAAATTTTTCAACTAAATAATCTAAATCGAATAGGTTTTTATCAAATAAAAAAACAAGGGTACGAGGAAAAATAAGAAATTTTTCCATTATCCAATGAATGAATTTAAGATGAAGATTAAAGAAATGTAGTATATAAGCTGCACCAGATGTTTCGCACTTCCGAATTACAGGCTTCTCAAGCAGAGTAAAATTTATTTTATACAGATTATTATGATTTTCTGTATTCATATAATGTAATGCAATTCTCAACTTTAATTCAATTGCAATGGAATGAAGATTTGAAATTGTGAATGATAGATTACAAATTGACAGCGATAAAAGATTTTCATTATCAATTCTTGACCAGTCTATTCTTGCAATTAAATCCAAAATAACAATTTGACCATTTGTCATATAAAGTCGGTTCACTAATTTTATTTTTTTGATTTTCGGTGTTTTTGTTCCACTCAGGTCAAATTTATTCAAAAACAAAAATCTACCAATAGGTATACCTTGTTCTAGATTATCTATTTTACAATTCATCCACACACGAGGCCAGATTTCGTTTATGAATTTATTTAGCCATTCTTCGTGCTCAACTGTTTTTTTCTTTTTATAAAATTCATTATTCAAATTATGATTTTTAATTTTTTCAAATGAGTCCTCATCAAATTCATATTTTTTTCCTGCTTTGACTTTTTTTGATGACTGTTTAACTGATTCGAAATTTAGATTGTAAAAAAAACTGTAAAAGTAGACAATTAAAAAATGGAGAAGGAAATTGCATAAAAATGAAAGTATTATTCGGAAATACCATTCTTGTTTTACTTTACTCCAACAATAGAACATAATGAATAAGCTACAAATAACTGAAACCAAATGAATTTTGTAAATAAATTGATAATAAAGTAATTTAAAAAATTCAAGTGAATTGCTTAAATCAATGTGAATAAGTTGCTCTGAATTATTAAATTTATCAGAATTTTGTTTTTTCTTAATTAATTGTGTTAGCATTTTTTATTTATCTTTTGTTTGTCAATTTTAGTATTACTGAAATGAACTTGTTAATCGTTCAATAGCATTTCAATGTAGGGATACTATTTTTATTCTATTTCAAAACTTGTAAATATTAGGTACATACTTAATTAAAAATAATGAATAATTCAGAAAAATAAAATTCAAATACAATCATTTTTTTAATATCTGATTTTAGGATATGTTTTATTTTTCAACCAATATTATTAATTGATCAAATATTGTATTTATTATCTAATGATGAAACATAATCGAGAACCTTGATTTATCAGTGAAATTTTTTGCTGACATATGATTATTTTTTAAAAAAAAATCCTATGCAATTAACTGTAAATTCGAAACAAAATTCTCATTAAATTTACATTTTAATTTTCACATAATTTTTCATCTGTTATTTATTCTATCTCGAAAAATAATACACAATATATATCCAATCAAATTAATATTTATACAGCTTATAAAACTAAACCGGATTAAATCACACTAGCTAATTGCACAAAGACATCTATTATTATTCGACTTTCGTACTTTTTTTTTTTTTATATAAAGCTGATTACAAATATATAAAACACACAAAAAAACACATCGAACTTATTATTAAAGCAATTCGTATATGATTGATAAAATATTTCGAGCCTTTTATTCGAAGAAACAATGTTAGGCATTCATTGAGGAGTAATTGATTAACTTTATGAATAGAAAACTAAAAATATCAATTCAACAATCGAATAATAATTTGTATAGATTTAGATGTTGTCGATTATGTATTTATTATAAAATTTTTCACACCTGTACTACGTAATTATATTGAATTAACAATAGTCATTCGAGATTCTTTCTATTTTAGACAAATAAGTATAATAGAAAATGTTTTGGTAAATATAAATAATTTGTTGATAGGATTCTGTTAAACTATGAGATTGAATGTTAAAAGATAGGAATAATGTGAAAAATTTAAATAGGAAAAACAATATAATGAAGTGGTAAGAATCAATTGATGGCTGGTACAAAAAAAAAAAAAGATTTAGTATGGATAAATTAAGCGATAATTGTACAATCAATCAAATTTTAATTTATGTTGATTTTTTTAAGGCTTCCATCAAAAAAATATCATTTCGATATTTTGCGAATCAGATATTGTCAGGGATTGATAGGCGGATTTTTTATAAAATTCGGATCAATCAATTTGACTTTTTTTGAGACCGAAAAAATTTTTAACCAAATAATTCTTGATTCGATTTAAAAATGAAACAAAATATTAAAGACTTTTTCAAAACTAATTATTTACTATAGTATACGAATAAAAAGTGAAACATTTAGGCCATTCAACCAATTTTTTTTCTTCTAGTATTTTGACAATTCAAACCCTTACTTATTAGCAATAAAAAATTTTTAGACTGTTACAACATGATGTAGCTAATATAAATTTTATTGAGAATTTAAATTATTCAACATATTTTTTAACTAACTCAAAAGTAATTTATTTAGACATGACCATATGTGAAAAAGAATATTCTGAAAGTCAAATGATGAGAGCTAATGATAGTTGACATTTTGAAGACATAAATTTATAAAAAATTAGAATACAATACTATTCTTAAAAAAAAAAGCGTCAATACTAAGTAAAATAATGATTAAGAATCTCTGGCGAGTATTTCCAATACTATTCATTAAATATGATGTTATATTTATCTCCATTTTCTTTAATTGTGCGATTTGGCTTAAAGTATGCAATTAGAAATTATTTGATTAACTCAAAATTGATTAAAATTAATTCAAAAATCGATTATGATGCAAAGAAATTGCTGCTAGTTTAAAATAAGTAATCATTTGACTCATTTCTAGTAAAAAAAGATGAAAATAGAAATTCATTTTCCTAGTTTCATTGTACAAAATTTATTTGAAAATATTCATACATGTTTTTTTGTAAAATTCACTAACATGTTTGAAAATTTATTTTAAATTATCATGTAAATTCGTTAAGATAAATATAAATTTTTGTGTATTTATCACCAGACATGTGATGCATAAATTTATTTTTTCATTTTTTTATTTTCGGTAAAACAATCATATAAACAATACTAGATTTTAACTATTTATTTTGTTATCAATTTTTATTTAAAAAATATTTTCAAAAGAAAATAGACAAGTTTACTTAAATATATCAAGTTAAATTTCAAAATTGATGCTTTTAATAATAATAGATATTACAATACATATAAATTAAGTTATTTGAGATGTCATTTATTTTCTAAATTTGAATCAGCAATACAGATTTAGCTTTCAAAAAATCATGGATAATAAAGTTAATCGAAAATAATTATGTATCATGTTGAAAATCAAATTTTATTTAAAATTAGATAAAGTTTGATTTTCTTGATGCATTTATAATGATGCTTACATTTTTGCATTTTAATTAATAAATTTATGTCGTATTTAAACACTTATTGTTTTTTTTTTTATAATTTTCATCCAATTTTTGTATACTTCGTTGTAAATTTTAGTATTTTTTTACAATA
Organism: Acarapis woodi; assembly: GCA_023170135.1. Taxonomy (NCBI): domain Eukaryota; kingdom Metazoa; phylum Arthropoda; class Arachnida; order Trombidiformes; family Tarsonemidae; genus Acarapis; species Acarapis woodi. The sequence goes on from BLXL01010590.1 coordinate 8,779, forward strand.
TGTTCACATGATTATTAGATATTATTAGGAAAAAAAAATAAAATTTGTATAATTTTTTACGATTTTGTAGAAAATACATAAATTTGTTGATTTGATTGACTTAAACTTTTTTTTTTTAAAATATGATGATAAATCGGCTTAAATTTATTTAATAAATTCTTTGAAATCTATGCTTAAAAATAATGAAAAATAATTTGATCAAATTATCCAATGAGAATAATATTTGAAAAAAAATAAACATCGTTTTCGAGTTATTCATTAAAATTTATATCATTTTTTTTATTAAATCTTTTAAAATAATATTCTATACTTTTGTCATGAATAAAAAGGTAATTATTCTTTGTTATTTAAACATTCAAAAAATTAATAATTTTTTTTATCTAAACATTATACAACATGATTATTGTAAAATATTTCAAAAAATACCCTATTATTAAAAATTTTTTCGTGGAAATTATATTTTTGTCGCTAATTAGAGAACGAATTTTAGTTAATAAATATTCTTTGATAAGCATCTGAATTTTTTTTTTCTTTATTGTAATGTGAATCATCTTATTGTTCTATATAAGTCACATCATTTTAGCACATCTCATTCGATAAAAATCCTTTCTTTTTAATTAATTTTGATAAGTTAAAATTTTTATATATTTCTTAGAGCTCAGTTGAATAAAATTTCAATCTTAAATAATCAATTTATTCATTATGATCATATCTTGATTGAATGACGAAAAAAAAATATTTGATACTTTGCTTTAATATATTATTTGACTATTAAATACTTGCCATAAAATTTAACTAAATAGTCGTTTTTCATTTAAAAATTGAAAAAAAAAATAAATTTTTACTAGATTAATTTATTTTTTTAATAAATACAGACGAAAATGTAAAAAAAAAAATTTTGATTATTCTGGTGAAAAATTGGATCGTTAAATGATTATAATCGACTGACACTGTAAAATTGTGTGCAAGAATATCACTAACTTTTCAAATTTCAAATGTGAATTTAAACTTAAAATTATCAATCGAACTATAAAAATTTGAGAAATTTCTAAATAGGATATAATTCTTTTTAGAAAATATCGTTTTGTGTTTTGTAATTTTAGATTATAATATGCTTTTTTTTCGTATACGGGATAATCAGTAGACGAATACATCAATCTCTCTTTAAACTAAATGCAAACAATGTTAGCTCCCGAAAAAGATAAAAGAAAAAAATTTCAATTCAAGTATATAATTTGTGCTCAAAAATATTTCTAAAAGGAATTTCATGTCACGAACCTTACAATTACTTAATCAAGATTTTTTTTTTTTATTTAAAATTTTAAGAATTCATTTGAATTAATGTGAACATTTGTCATTTTATTGATTAAATTTTTTTTTATTATTTTTTTTTCGATTTGAAGCCATGGAGAATAATTTCTTTTCTTTCTTGCACTTAATTTTTTCTATTATCTTTCAAGAACTTTATAATTTTAAATCTACACTCAAAATAAGCTAAATAACCTACAAATATTTATATGATATAAAAAAAAATAAAAGTTTTTTACAAGATCTTTTAGTCATTTTCTAAAATTTTTAACATATATAATTTGACGTATTCTTTAAATTTTTTTAGGTAATTCTAAAATGTTGAAATTTTGATTCGGATATACAAATTAGTTTTTATTTTTAATTTTTTTAGTTAAAGTTTATTTTCAGCATAAAAATTTTTTACCATTGATTTGCAGTAAAAAAGTTATTCAGATTTTGATCAGTTTTGATTATTTAAATTTTTTTTAGAAAAATATTAATGATTTTTGTATTCATTCTTATAGCTCTTTTTTTTTTATCGCCTTACGATTTGATATGTAAAACAAATAATTCGCACAAAAAAATAAATAGTTAAAAAAAAAAAATAATGTGATGAAATGCATCCCATTTAGCAAAAATAAAGAACTGAAGTAAAAAAAATGCATAATAATTTGGAGTTCGAGTGAAAATATTTAAAATACATAAAAAATGTGCATGACTGATGCTGTCTTATGTGTAAATTTGAATATATTTCTGCACTTCATTTGAATAACCTACCTATAAATTTAAAAATGGAAATAAAAATTTCAGAAATATGCAATATTTGATTTTTTTAATTCTAAAAGTATCCTAATGTAGAATTCTAATCAACTTAGTTTAATATATAATATTCATAGAAATAAATTTTAATTGGATATTTCAAATTACATTTTCAAAAAAAATTTTTATGTAAAAGAATCATCAGTAAATCTCACAAAGATTTATAAAAATTTTTAACGCAGTCTGATTTTTTTCTTTGCATCAACAAGCATCTTCAATAGCAAATATCGTCTTGCGCATGGAATTGCAGCCGTGTTGCAGTCTTATAATTATTATAAATCAGATTCTTGAATTCTCTTAAAAAGCAGTCGATTAAATGTTGCTCTTAGTGTGTTGTGTATAGATCGCTGTCTGAGATTTTATTAAACTGATTTTTTCCTTTAAAATTTTTCAATTTTTAGTTTTTTTGTATTCTCTTAGTAACTTTCTTCAACCTATAAAAATATGTTTGCTTATTTCTGATAATAATTTCATTTATAATCTTATACTTGTTTTTTTGTTCAATAACATTTCCATCTAAATAGTTATAATTTTTTTTTTCAAACTTTATCTTTACATATCAAATAAACAATTCCTATGTGAAATATCGAAATTTTCATCTTACATCAATCAGTTTGTGTATTTTGTTAGAAAAGGTATTTAAGTATTTATCAATAGGTTTTTCTTAAGAATTCACATTTTTCAAAACTAAATGTCATCAAACCTAATTTTTTTCAAAGAGAGGTTAGATTAAAATTGAAACTAAAATTATTTATCCGATTGAAATTTTTAAATTTCTGTGTAATCGCTCCTATAACCTATAAATCATTGATTCATCATTAATAAATTTAATAATTAAGATTATTATTTGAAATTCTAAAATCATTAGTTTATTCTAAAAAAATAAAGATTGAAAAAGTGCAACATCCAATCGAATAAAAGTAAGTTATCAAATATGTTAAAAAAAAAAGATTATCGTAGATTATAATGATTATCGGATAATGTGCTGTCTCCAAATTTATTTGAAATTGGTGGATCGCCTATCATTCACCTTAAAATATCAACATTTTAAGCTGACATGCAACAAAAATTTATTAGAATTTAGATTTGATTTAATATTGCAAAAAATTTCGAAAAACTGTTTGCCAGAAATTCATAAGAACAAGAATGAGAAGAACTAAGTGTAATGTTTTATTCGGAAAATTCGAAATTTAAATTTCGTTGCTGAATGAATTAACAAATTTTTGAATAATAATAAGAATTCAGGGTGCTGAGAATAATTTTATTTACTTTTGTTCCTTAAAATTTATTCTGCGATCATAAAAATTTTTAGTATTTAGAAAAGAAATACATTTTATTTATCAAACAGAATTCAGCAATAAATTTTTGAAATGGTTATGATTTTGGTACTTATGAGTACTTTGAAATTGAATAGAACAAAATATTGCATATAAGAAAAAACTAGATAAATTTTCAGACAAACATCCATATTTCGATTCATATGGCAGATAAATTAAATTAGATTTGTTTATTTTTGAAAATAAATAAACTATAAAAAATAAAATTTTGTCGATCAAAAAATTTAAGAAAAATTCCAACTTGAAATTTGTTGAAATTTTTTTTTGAGATTCAAAGATATAAACGATAATTATTTGAATAACATTTGATCGTTTCTATTTGTCTAAAATATTTTTCATTTATAAAAATAAATGATTAAAAAAAAATGATAAAAAAATAAATTCTGACTATCAACAGTAATATAGCATTATTTTTTTAATTTTGAGAAAGTTAAAAATTTTATCTCCAAAAAATTCGCAAAAAATAAAAAATATAGCATCAAGCTTTTTCGAATTATTTGATAATTCACATTTTTTGTTGGTTGTTTGTAGACTAATAATTTTAGAATTTCAAAACTAATTAATTTGGCTTTGATATCTGAATGATTTAAGAATTATTATAGTCCCTCTTTGGCTAGAAGTTTTTGCTGAATCTCAATTGTTTCAATAAATACTTTATAATCAAAAACAGAATTAATTGATGAATTATAGTATTTATTGAAATCAAATGTACACTCTTTATACATTTTCACACTCTGAAAAAGACACTGATCGCCCAATTGAAACCTTATGAAACTACTGATCGCTTTTTTGTAAATGATACATTGAATGATTCAAAATGATGAAAACAACAATCTAAAATTTGTCAAACAAATGAAAAATTTATTTTTCTTGAATTATTATTGAATATTATTATTGAATGTCTCAAAAACGTAATCAATAGGAAAATTGATACTTAATATCATGATTTACTGTGATAGTGTTGAAAGTGGCGTGGCCATTATTGATGAAATTTTAAAATTTTTTGATTAGAATGTTGCACTCAGCCAAATGAAGTTATTTTTAATAATTAAAAATTAGTGAAAACACTAAAAAGTATTGATCCAAAATAAAAAGAAGAGAAGTCAAACAGTAGATTCAAATTAATTGGGTGCTTTTTTTATATTTTTGAAAAGAAAAAAGAAATAGAAAACTCTCAAATCAAGTATTGAGAACGAATTCTAATTTTTCATCTTTCTATAGGCTTAAAATATTTGGTTTGTGGTTCATGTTCATTTTCTATTCGCATAAATTATGGAGCCTGAAAATTGAATAGAATTTTATCAATTTTATTTTATTGAAGTATATCTTGTCATTTTTTTCTTGTATAATTCATCTTATATGAAAACGAGACCGAAATTCGAAAGAAATTTCAAAAGATAATGTTTTTAGTGTTATGACATAAAACTATTAATGATTCTATATATCTAAAATTCCCTAGTTCTTTAGTGTTAATTATAAATTTCTTTAGAATTTTTGAATAAAATTTTACATATTGCTTTTTACATGATTTATTTCTTAGGTCATCATCAAGTTATTATCTTAAAATAACAATTTTTAGATATTTACAGTCTTTCTCAATTCAAATTTTAAAAAATTACCATAGTGTTGAAACTTTTTATCGGTGTGAGTTTGCGGAATTAATTTGCCTAATTCGTTAATATTTTTTTAAGATTTTTTTTTATTTTCTAGAGTATTTTTTGACTTTAATATTGAAATTTATTTTTTAAATTGCGATTTCGATCAATAAAAGACACTGTATTTTATTACTTCTGCTTAATACAATATTTTATAAAGTTTCGAAAAAATTGTAAAAGGTATATGGATCACTGACGCAGTGTGATAAATGGACTGATTCGATGATGCGATCTAATAATTTTATTTTTCTTCTTTAAATTCCTATAATGATTTGCAAGTCTCGTACATTTGTAAAATGAAATTTTTTTTTCATCTTCTTTGAAATTATTAGTTATTAGTAAAAGTGACTAGCAATTGAAAAGTATAATTTGAATCATATGGTTTATGAATTAAAAATTGTATGTGTGAAATAGATGCCATTGAATACCGATTTGTAGATTTCGAATACTTTTTAGTCCGGAAGAATCCTTAAAAATGATAATTTTGCTTGTGAGTTTTTTTCGCTTTTCAACTTCCAAAGGTCAATATAAAATTAGTGCTTAATTAAAAAATTATTTTCTAGTTTTAATTGAAATAAAAGTTGAGGTTCTTCTTATTTATTATCAAATATAAAATTTTAGGGAAATTTTTGTCATCAATGTAATATTTAAAATTGGTGTTGCTTCTGTTTGTGAACGATGTAATAGAATAGGAAATTTCTTATGAAACTTTTATACAAATAGTGCTGCTAGTGACAATTTAATACTAAAAACAAAAATTATGGATAAAATAATTTAAATCTTCTGTAAAAAAATACTTCTATTCTTAATTTTTTGATACTTCTTTAGATCACCTATTCTATACAAAAAAAAAATTCCATAGAGATCGCGTGTTGATATCTTTGACATGTTGTGACTTATGTTTATAGTTTTGCTCAAAATAATGAGTCCTCTAATTAACTAGAATTGATATTTAGTATCATCGTGTTTTTTTTTATTTTATTTTTAAAAAATATTAATGTTTACTTATAATTAAAGATTGTGTTCGAAAACTAAAAAGAATTAATTCTCAACTCAGAATTTTCCTACTTTTCTGTGAATAGTCTTTAATGTTAGAAATCTAAAAAATTCAAAAGCAATGTTTTTGTGCTTATGTTTCTGAGTTGTTATGACATTAATAACGTTAAAATTTTGAGATATTGTTTTATTCAAACTGATTTTTTGACAAATTGCGATTAAAAATTGTTTTAGACTCGAAATTTATGAAAATATTAGTCAGAGGTTTGAAAATTTTTTACTTTCGATTTGAAATTTGAACCATTTTTTTTTATCAATTTTTAGTCTATATTTTCTTATTTTGAAATATAGATTTGAAATTCTTAGTTCAAAGAGACATCAAAATAGATTTAATTCTAGAATAAATGACTTGATTTCGTTTAGAACTATTATGACCCTTGTATGAAAATCAAAAAAGAAAGATAAAGATTTTCCCATCTCATTATAGAATTTGATTTGAAATATCTAATATATATTTCTCAAATTTATTCATTTAAAAAAAAAAATCATTATTTCTACTAAACGAAGTGTGTTAAATTTGCAATTATTATCATGAAAAATTTTCTATTTTGTGTGTTTTGTCAAAAAAATGAAATTGTAAAATCAAATATTTTGAAATAAAAAAATTTGAAATTTTTACATCACTTTTAACAAAGGAAATCGTACAACATGAAGAAAGATATGAATTAATTCTTTAGGAATAAGATTAAAAGAAAAGGAGTAATTTTTTTGTTTTTCTTTTCTGATATATATATGAAGTGATTTTTTCGAAAAAATTTATCTTAAATAGCGCGTCGAGTATGAAATAATCAACTCATTTTGAGGTTTTTTTTTTAATTAAAACTTGTCATTCTGATATGTCAAGCAAGCATCCACTATGTCCAATTATTTTATATATATTTTGTCACGTGGATGAATGCCATTTTTAGCATTTAGAATTATTATGAATATTTTTTTTTTACTATTTGCTTCAGACATGTATACCTAACACACATTCTATACATACTTCGATTTGTTTGTATAAAATTTTAGATTAAATAGACTATTATCCCAAATTAAATTCAATCAATTAAAAAAATTTTTTTTGATGCATCTTTGCCTTTTTGATAAATAAAAAAAATTAATTTAAACTCTTAAATTCACGAATAGAAAGGGGACTCACATTTTTTATTTATTTATACAAAAATATTTGTTAAAATTCATTTTTAAATGAAAGTTTCTGAATGATTTTTTTATACGAATTCATTTTAAATTAATAAATTTGATACAATGAAAAAAAAAAATTTAGGTTAAGTCGTCTCGGCTTTAATTGAGAGATGAATTTTCGACATTAAGAATAGGGTAAGGGAGCCAAAAATTTTTGAATTTCAAACATCTTTCAAAAATGAATATTAATTATTAATTATTATTCGATGATTATTTTGTTTTGTCTCATATAAATGAATTAATTGAATTAATTATATAACTAAATAAATATTACTAAATAAATTATAGTTATATATTTTGTTGTTACATTACTAAAAATTTATAATATTAGGCGTTTCGATTCATTGCTGTAAATTTTATATGGAAAAAAAAAAAGATTCAAACCTCCAAATTAAATTTAACAAAGAAAAAAAATTTGCTTAAAAAATAAATTTTTTCGTTAAAAATCTAAAATTTGTCTACTTACAATTTTTTTTGTGATTTGACAAAAAACGAAATTGAAATTCATTTACTGGAAATTTCATTCTGAATATTTAACTTGACATTTGTACTAAAATGTCTGCGTTTCGGTGATGATGAATTGCGTATTATTTCTTTTCAACTATTTGATATGATTTTCTAGTAACTAAAATATTTTTTTAGTAATAGCCAGCAAATGAATTTGATATAGGAGAAAATTTGAAAATTTCTTATTATTGATGGTACCGAATTAGTCAAACATCGTTTTACGATTATCCAAATTAACAGTGTTTCATTTAATGAAATTCTGTATATTGAATCCAACAAAATGGCTAGTGCTTTTAGTTCTTTTTCGAACTGTTTGCCGGGTGTATTCTGCTTCAACAAAAGGTAAGTTATCTCATTCAAATTATTGAATTCAACATTAATAGACATTTTTTTTATTTCAAGGAAACTTAATCGAAAATTTAAATTTAAAATATATAAATCAAATGTCAAATTTGATTCGTCATTTATTTGTTTATGATAAATGAATTGTTAGTTAAGAAATCTTCAGTCTGTAATTATTTATATTTCAATATCTCATTTTCAGTTAATTTTCGAATAAAAAAAATTTTTTTAAATTATATTTATAGATATTTTACTGCTTAAATATTTTTGTTTTCTTAAAATATATGATTCTGATAATTTCTTATCACAAACGTGATATAAAATATTCAGAAAAATAGAATTTCATAAAACTCTAAATTTATTGCCATTATTAGCTATTAGTTTTAATTTTAAATTTATAAAATAAAAATATATTCAATTTATTATTTTTATGAAGCTCATAACATTGATTTTTAAATGCAATTTTTTTTTCAATTTATTTTTTAAAAAAATAATATAATAATAATAATTCTTCAATATTTATTAATTTTATACCTTTTAATTCTATTTAAACAACACGTAGTATTCCCGAATTTTTTCAATTGATTATTTGATAAATATTCAATTCAGAAAATTACATTTTGAACCAAAAATATTTGAATTTTATTTTATCAGAACTTTGAAGATTTGAAAAAAAAAAACTTTGTGTAGTGTATGTTATGAATTAAAAAACAGCTTAAATTTCATACTGATATCAATAAAATTCATTAAATAGATACAAAATTGAATGTACTTGATCACAACTTAAAAAGTTTAAAAAAAAAATTAATTTTCAACTCTTTTAGAATCGTCTGTAAATGCATAGTTTTCGGTGTTGTATTAATCAATATTATTTAAATCATACTGAATAATAAAAGCTTATCGCAATAAAAATTTTCCTTTACATTTTTATGTTAATAAGATATTTTCAAATTAGTATTTTAAAAATTCCTTAATTAGTTTTGTAATAAGTCTATTCGCTTTTGA